>PVKC010009900.1:0-14488 GCA_004027635.1 Crocidura indochinensis | reverse complement strand
GGTCTCCCAAGTCAGGTGCAATTTCTGAGCACATAGCCAGTAGTAACCCCTGAGCGTCAAACTGGTGTGGCCCAGAAAACCAAAAAAAAAAAAATGAAAAGAACTGCATTAACCATATATATCCAAGAAAAATGGACTGTTGTTTGAAACCATGATACATTGTTTGGCATTATTGCGACAATGCCCAATTAAAGCAACAAATAAGGTTATTTTTTCTGAATACCTATCAAAATGAGTGAGATCATCTATTCATGTGGTTACAAATACAAAGCCTTAATTCTAATTTAATGCTTCATTGTTATACATAAATTTTTGATAATTGGTTCTAGTATTATATAAAATGATGTCATATTGTTACACATCATAAATATCCTATTAATTTCTGTTATTTTATTTGTAGCTAGCATTTGTTATGTTTTAAATCATTGCTAGGCTTGGAGGACATATGTATTCAAGATGTATTTCAAGATGTACTATAATGATTACATACAGTATAATACAAAAATGTTCCATTTTAGTACTTCATTCCTTCTCAGTAGAAAGTGAATGATAATGAACATTAACATGTTTAACCCTTGTGGAGATA
Source organism: Crocidura indochinensis (assembly GCA_004027635.1). NCBI lineage: Eukaryota > Metazoa > Chordata > Mammalia > Eulipotyphla > Soricidae > Crocidura > Crocidura indochinensis. Next base: position 13,902 of record PVKC010009900.1, on the reverse strand, counting down.
CTACATTGGTCATGGACTGATTAGTCCTGATACTAAGGGATCTTCTGGGGTCCCTTAAAAGTTGGTTACACAGAGGGACCGTGGGAGACAGAGGCCAAAGTCTCAAGTTGGGTTCAAGCTCTGTTCCATTTATTCAAAGCAAAAGGTGGAATATTTCCTGACAAGTCATAATTTTCAGACAAAGCTAATTTACCGAAAAGGCACAAGGGCAAATTGTTCAAGGCATATTCTGACACAGGGCAGTTTTGCTTTTGAGCTGCTTTTTGCTAATCTGAGTTTTTATCCAGCAAGGTCAGTTAGTATTGTTTTGGTCTTATTCCAGTTTATGCACCCTGAACTGGGGCTTGAAATGTTAACCATTGGTATGTCTGTACATAGACTATCAGAAAAGCTAGATTTGAGGGTGAATAATTATTCTGTAAGACAAAATAGAGAATACTTGAATCTATGCAAATATTCTTAATAAATTATGTTTATAAATCTAGTCATCTTTAAAGAGGTTCTAAGAAAAGTGAGTACTAATTTCTAGATAAAGAATATTTGAATCCTCACAAATGTTAAATCTGAGTAATCTTATGTCCCAATTAATACTTATGCTACATCCATTTTTGCCTGAATGCCTCATGATAGACAACAAAGGTTTTTCGGGGTCTTAAAGCCTGTGAGTACAAGTTCTTTTCCAAGCATCCTTTCTTACAGGTGCCACTTTTCATGACCTTCTCTGTAAGTACAGGCAGCTTCGAAAAGTTCCTGCAATAGTAGACAGCTTTTGAAAAAACCTCAATCAGGTAGTTAGAGCCTTTTCAAACTTGGTGCCTTCCTAGTCTCAGGGTCTGTTTAACATAGGATGATGTAGCATAAGTTGTTACTATGTTAATTACCCTTGTGATTTATCTTCATCAAGATAATTGCATGTGAATTACTTTTCAAATTTTAATATATTATAAATACTTTAAAATCGACTTGAATTTATTACCATCATAATTATTGTTAAAAGTAAATCTATATATCTATTTAATTGAATGTTTTAAAGTAATATATATTCAAAATAAAAGTAGAAAAATAAAATATAAGTGTAATAAAATAGATTTTAATAATACTTTTTGTCTCTTAAATAATTACATTAGCCTTTGTTTCTTCATGTTTCATTCGTAAGTCATGCTGTGCATGTAAAAATAGACATCAGCTGAAGACAACCAAAAAATGGATTTGTCTTGACAACAATCTTTTTATATATTCTGACTTCATTTATTCTTAGACATATTTGCTTTTTTTAATTGGTAGCTCTTTGCATTTAAGGAAATGACACAAGAGAGTAGCACTAATTTTCTCTGCCACTCTGACCAAATGAAATTTGAGCCTTCTATGAAACACTATCAATTCAATTCAAGAAGACATTTGAAAAGTTTACTGTTAATATACCTTTAAAGTTAATTAGTGGCATAAGCTGTTACTTAGTGACTTAGTGCAATATTTTGTTATCCCAGGAGAAGAAGGAATACATTTTTAAAATGTTGCTAGTAGGAATGCTTAAAATTCTAGCTTGGTCTTCTGGTAGAATCCTTATGTCACAGTCTGAGGGGAAATATCATTTTAGTATTCACACCTGCTGGAGCCATATGAGATCTTTGTCATTCTAGCCATACTTATTGCTACTTCACTTCCTGGACAAAGTACTTGATGACATACATGTAAGGAAGTGAAATGTGGTTCTGTTTAGCCCCCGTTTTGATTTGTGGGATCTGAGGAATGGCTGAGTAATATCTTCAAGAAGAAAGGTCAGATGATGTGTATGGCGGCTCCCTGGAACAATTCGTGAGTCTTATTCCTGTAGAAGAGGAGTAGCGAGTGGGAAGAAAATGAAGTCTGTCAATACTGTGAATATATAAATAATAAAAAGTGGCAGTAGGACTGATGAATTCTGAATCATCTTGATAAAATGACTAGAGCCGTGAAAATGCTCAGTCTGCACAGCTGATTGGGAAATGTATGCAATCTGTTGATCAGAATTTGTTCATGAATGCTCTCTTCCAGAGATTTATATACCACAGTTCTTCAAAATATGCTTGTCCTCATGAAAAAGGAAAACACAGAATGGAAAATTGCTATTTAAAATGGAAGAAAGCATTTTCTCACCTTACAAACAGCTTTCAAGCAAATAATTCATACAGATAAGCCAAAGAACAGTTTAGTTCTATAAAAAGTTTCAGAATACTTCCAGTCAATACATGATGCTTGAGAGCAAAACTAGGCTAATCAAGTATAAATGTTAGTAAAACTAAAAGCTATAAGACTTTGATGATTATAGAAACAGGAATAGGAAGTTTTCCATGGATTTTTAATCTCAGAATATATGTGTTATTTTTTTAAATTAAACTGTGTTATGATGTTACATACCTATTAATAGTAGAAGTCCTCTTAACTCAGTAAAATCATCGTGCATTATTTATATTTTTGTAATTTGTAAGCAAAATTATGAAAAACCATTGATGAAAGCAATTATTAATACATATCTTTAATTAAACTATTAATTTATTTTACCTATAATTATCAAAGATAGATAGGAATCAAAGTGGATGGTGCCTAATTGACCTCAAATTCATACCTACAGTGGTATTATTTCCTTTTGGGGGGGCCACACCCAAATGTATTTAGGACTTAACCCTGTCTCTGGTCACTTTAGTGATACTTGGAAAACCAGTTGCAGTGCCAAGGATTCAAATGGGGGTTTGCCTCATGCAAGACATGCTCTTTAATCTCTTTATTATCTCTCTCTAGTTTCAGCATTGTCTTACAAATTGGAGATTATGTACAGCTCTGACTGGTGAGCTATTCAAGTGTTTAAATTTATGATAAAAAACTAAACCATTTATGAGTTTCTTTTTAATCATAATTGCTATCTTTAATTGTATCTATTGTTCCAACTATGTTCCCCTGATTCTATCAGGGGTAATCCAGAGTGCAGAGCCAGGAATAATCCGTGACATCACCAGGTGTGGCTAAAAAACAAAAATAAGACAAAATAGGACACAGCACTCCTCAGCTTGATATTGTTAAATCATGTTTAATCTAAATATAAGGCAAATCTCTTCATTTGCTTGCATCTAACTAAATAGATTATGATAAGATATTGAATTATTATATGGGCAATTTACACATCTTTAGCATGATTTTCTCAGAGTACCTAATGGATTTAGTACACTTATTTGTTAAAGTTGGCATCTGATAAAGTATATGATATTTGAAATGCTCAATTTGATCATTCTGCTCTTTGTATTCATCCAGAATGCAGTATTATGTTCATATAATATGCATGTTCATTTCCTTTTCACTAATAAAGAAATATAACATGCCATATTACTAATGCTATAATCAAAATCAATAAGTTACTGATTTTTCCGTGAACTCGATATTAAGAGATTATCCAGTGGCCCAGAGAGATAAGTATGGGACTTAAGGTGTTTGCCTTGCATGAAGTCAACCTGTTGAACTCTGGCTCCACATATGGTCCCTCAAACCCCAGCAAAAATGATCTGTGAGCACAAAGTTAGAGTAAACCTGAAGCACCACCAGATATGACCTAAGACTTCCTTTCCCCCCCAAATAAACTATCCATAATGTTAGATCCCTCTCTCTATCACTATCCTATTGTCAAGTTACATGCTAGAAGGCTCAAGAAATGATAAACATTATAGAGAGAGAAAAATAAGGGCTAGGAGATAGTACAAGGCCCTGCGTGTGACATAACTGGGCTTACTTCCCATGAACATTTACAGCCTGAATTTTGCAAGGTACATACATTGATGAAGACACCTGGATATTATGATTATGATGATGGAGACCTGGGGCACAGAAGGGATTTCCTAGGTAGGTCCTTGGATTCAGGAACACTTGGGAATTCGAGTTGAGCTGCTGGCTCAATGAAATATAATGCTGGAGTAACCCTTAGGCCTGCTTTAATGTTTTTAAGTGGTTAGAGAAGTATATGGTAGTGAAACTTCCTTGTAAAATGCATTCTCTTAAATTCTCTGCAGATTCTTTGTGGTGACTGGAGGTGAAAATTTGCTTCCACCAACTAGCTATATTATCAACTAAGAAGAAATCTATAGATGATTGAACAGTGGAACAGAGCCAGTTACACTGGCTTTTGGAAATGTAACTACCAAAAATTTCAGAAGGAAAATGTCCTTGTCCCTTTCTAATTAAGAGAATTTAGTCCTATTCTTCATTGTAGGATTCTGTGAGAATTCCATTTTATTATAAGTTTGATCTTACTAGTTTGGAGATATTCCAAAGATATGGGATTGCCAGCAATTGGTACATCCCATTAGGCTGCTTTAAAACATTGCAGACAAGAACCATCAACTTGAGAGTCTAGAAATATGACCTAGCAAGTTAACCTTGACTAATAATTTATTTGTTTTACCCTTTCTCCTTGTACATGACCCTGGTACCCAGCATAAATATGAGTTTTTGTATGATAATCTTACTTTTTAGGTATTTATTCTTTTGCTTCATAATAATCAGCTCAGCAAAACTTTTTTGATTGGTATTAACCATAAATAATTTTTCTTTTATGAAGTATATCGGTTTTTTATGTAACAAAACAAAAGTGGCTAATGACAAATAAGTGTATAAAGTTTACTGGCTTGATAATATTTGAGCAATCTTGGTTGGAATTGGTTACTGGGTTATATATATATATATATTTTTTTTTTGGTTTTTGGGTCACACCCGGTGACTCTCGGGGGTTACTCTGGGCTATTCGTTCAGAAGTCGCTCCTGGCAGGCACAGGGGACCATATGGGGAACCGGGGAATCGAACCGTAGTCCGCCACCGCCCAGCCCCCAGAGGTTATATATCTTAAGGCTCCTCCTTCCAATTGAATTCATACCCACTATCTTATTCTGAGACTTGGATTGATGTGGTAGCAGTTCATCATGGTAGGTGGAGTACAGTCAACACATTTCAAGTATCTATTTCCACCACATATACTAATACTTCGTTGGCAAAAGCATGTCATATGGTAAAGTTCAAAGACAAGGAAGGGAGAAGTACTTTGTAGCAATATGAGATCATGATTGTGGGCACAGATGTATAATGCTAATTGGTATGTGAAAGAATGAACCCAATAATTTAATCTGATCTATATGCATATATATGACTATATATACATATATATGACTATATATGTATATATATATATATATAGAGAGAGAGAGAATCTTTGTAACCAAGCTCAGCAAGCTAATAAAAATGAAAGGATCTCTACCACTGCTGTAAAATTCAGATTATACCTTTTTTTGGGGGGGTCACACCCGGCAGTGCTCAGGGGTTACTCCTGGCTCCATGCTCAGAAATTGCTCCTGGCAGGCACGGGGGACCATATGGGGCACCGGGACTCGAACCGATGACCTTTTGCATGAAAGGCAAACGCCTTACCTCCATGCTATCTCCTGGGCCCCTCAGATTCTACCTTAATTTACTGCCTTATCATTCAAATTTTTCTCAAGGCTAAACATGCGACTTTTACATTGAAATAAATTACTCCTTTCCCAAAGAGTCGCACTAATAAAGGGGGAATGTGTACATTTTATGACTGAAACCCAAATATGAACATGTCTGTAACCATGGTACTTAAATAAATATATTACTAAAAGAATAAATGATTCTTCCTGAAGGACTCAGCATGTAAAATATTCAGCATCCCATTAGAGTGGTAGCCAAAACAGTCATTTTCTTCTATTTAGGAATACAAATGTGGATGTGCTAATTTTCAATTAAGAGTTCTAAACTTATTATCTGCTTGGCAGCTCTTTCCATGTGACAGTCATTTCATCAGACTACTAATGTTGGCTTATGGTCTAAATTTTAAAGAAACACCTAAAATTCAAGGGCCATGATGATATTAATTTTTACAGCTTATTTGTTTCTGTTAAGAAAACAAAGATAATATAAGGCTCTTTTTGTCCAATGCAAGTGTGTCATGAAAATTACTTCTTTTGATAGCATATTTATGAAACATTCAAATATACCATTTTAAAAAATGAAGTCATTGAATTATCCTCAAACAAAATAAAAATAAGCATAGAATTCGTCAATGATGATCTAGAAATGATGTTGCAGCAGCCAATTTTATTATGTTCATGAATATATGATCATACATAGCCTTCCTCTATGAACTAGTATTAACTTTTTGTCAGGGCATTGTTAAAAGCAGCCACCACATATGAAACAAAAAGTAATAAATTACAACCATTGACATGTAAACCTCATGTAATGTAGTTCCTATAAATGTATATACTTGTCTATTCCTTCCGTGTTGTTTTAATCAATCTTCTGTTTGGTGTTCATGGTCATTGCACTGCTCCTAGGATGGAGTCTGGGATAGTCTTTCGTTATGTTTCCAGAAGACCCATTCAGTTGCGATTGTCTCAGTCAGATCTCTGGAATTAGAGTTCTTGTTTGTTGTACAGATTGTAGACCAAAACCTAGGCTAGAGATTTTTTATTGTTCCCAGGATGCCTTCTGTCCAGTCAATGATTGTAACAACCAGTCATCTGTAGATAGTGATCTTGGCTTTTGCACAGATCAGAAGGTGACATGTCTTCTGATTTTGTCTTATTGTTGGCTGGTGAGGTAGGACAACCTGCTCTTAGATCAGGTTGCTTTCATTTCCTCGTTGTCATAATATCATTTTAGAACTGGCACATGTTGATGTCAGAGCAGTATTAAGGGTGCCCGGGTGGGGATTTGGTTCCTGGAGCTGTTGTGGAGAACTGTGTCGTTTCCATGTCTGGGATCCAGGAGTCAAGGCTGGGTGGTCAGTGTCTAATTCCCTGTGGTCTAAGCTGGGTCGACATGACATGTGTGTTGTAAAAATGTAAGAGTTCTTATCCCTAGTAGATAAAAGCTTATTTTTATACATGAGATTCCCGCTGTTTTTAGTATGCCTTTGCAGGAAGAAGTGGTGTTACATTATATTGCTGGTGCATTTGGGGATGGAAAGAGAAGAAAACGGAAACAGGACAAAAAATAAAAAAATATATATGGAGCCAAATTCTTTGATACTTTTTTCAGATCAGGGAAACCTATAGGTAACCAGTGATCTTAGGCATGCCTTGTAATATTGAGGTCACCTCTATGATAGGACATATGATCACTGGCCAACTCTGATGTCTTGTCTAATTATGTCTTGTCTAATTTATTTATTTGTAATATATCATACATATATTAAAATGATCTGTAATCTAGTTATTTTAGAAATGATGCATATGAACTAATGCTGTGAATTAGGACATGTCATCTGAATTTGTTAATAAGCAGTTTCTGTATTGCATTTGGAATTTTCTGATCACTTTCATATCAATTAGTACAAGTACTATAGTAACTATGAAGTACCCATTTCTTGTCCTGATCTTATTTGCTGTCCCTCTGTGTCGGTGTCTTAGCCACAGTTCCAACAGGAAGCAGATGGCACATCTGCATTAGGTAATTTAAGGAGTGTTGATTTACCCAGAAGGCAATAGAGTGCCGGAAATCACAGAAGATTCCAGGAAAAGTTTCACAGCAACAGACTGCCACATCTCTTAAGCCTGAAGGGATATAGGAGGGAGAAGTTTCTGAGTGCCTAGAAGAGATGTTGTAGAATGTACTACTTTGAGGGAAAAATGGTCTTTCAAGAGTGGAAATTCACTTTACAATTACACTCAGAAGGAGACCAAGAGAATCAATATCCTGATCTCTATCACTTCTTTTACTCCAGTCTCTTGGTAGTCCTCTTAATTTGTCAAAGCCAACCAGTAAACAGGGCATGTATTAGGGCCCCACTAATAATTCCTACAAATCAATGGAGAAAGGAATTAAAGTGTACCTGAAGAACAAAGACCATAGTTGGCACAGCTGGGCTTGCTAGATTTTTCTGCTTAATACAAGAATCTATAGAGATACTGAAAAAGGCCTATTCTATTAACAATATTCTGTCACCTATTAATAGTTATTTGCGGTTGCTCATTTGGCCCAAACTCAACCAATTTTTTTGAATACTCCAAGTCTTACATAGGACCGTTGTGGTTCTAGAGATATATACTAGGGCTCCTTATGTCCTTATGAGCTATTTGCCCTATCCCCAGCCCCAATACTCTTTCTTTTAATGTAACTGTTCAATCCCTCAGTAGCCAAATAAATGAGTCACTGGCTTCCTCAATATATAGGTGCCCTGATTGATTTGAGGAAAGCAACTTTGCATCTACAATATAATAGCATTCATTAAGAGATAAAAATTTCTATTTCAGGGCCAGAGTGATAGCACAGTGGTAGGGCGTTTGCCTTGCACTGGGTTGACCTAGGACAGACACGGTTTTGATCTCCTAGCATCCCATGTAGTCCCCCAAGCCAGGAGTGATTTCTGAGTGCAAAGCCAGGAGTAACCCCTGAGCACCACCAGGTGTGCCCCCCCACCAATCCTTGCAAAAGAGAAAGCTAACTGTAAACTTCAAGCTCGTAGAATTATTCTACTATTATTTTTATTGATTTATTTTATTTTCAAGAGATCTTTAGCATTTCACACTCAAATCTTTGTTATTGTATCCTTGATAGTTATTGTATTGGATAAAACAAAACCAAAAGAGATTTTTTTAATCAAAACTGTAGTTTATAGAGTAGACTTTTTATGGCTTTACTGCTAATTTTTGACTTTTTATAGCATTACAACTAATTCCTTACTAATAAGTTAGGAATAAAAAACTTTCCCTTAAGAAATTAAATATCTTCTGTCTAAATACTTACCTTTATTTCCTTCTTAAGTAATATTTAGTCCTCCTAAAATACTGTCTAATAAGTGTTTAACATTGTACCAGGTGCTCTGAATGATGTCAAAGTAATGTAACGAATTTCAAATTCTTTCAAGTTCCAATTAAATAACCCCATAATAAGCCAATTTTAAGAGAGAACATTATGCCTCTGAGACACTAGTTTTCTCTTGATTAGAGAGTATTAAACATTGCAGGTAACTAAACATATTAAGGAGAATTCAAGGATGCCTTTCACTAGTAAATTTGGATTGGCAAATTTAACATCTTGGAACTTTTTAATAATTAGAGGAGAAAGAAAATTACAACCTTTAGATTCTATACTTGCCATAAGCAAATCTAGTCATCAGTGGGAATGCTGTCTAGTCCAATCTCTATGGAAAGTGATATGGAGATTCCTCCCCAAACTGGAAATTGAGCTTCCAGTCGATCCAGCTATTCCACTCCTAGGGATATACCCTAGGTACACAAGAATACAATACAAAAACACCTTCCTCATACCATGTTTATTGCAGCACTATTCACAATAGCCAGGCTCTGAAAACAATCAAGATGCCCTTCAACAGACAAATGGCTAAAGAAACTGTGGTACATATACACAATGGAATATTTTGCAGCCGTCAGGAGAGATGAAGTCATGAAATTTTCCTATACGTGGATGTACATGTAGTCTATTATACTGAGTGAAATAAGTCAGAAGGAGAGAAAGAAACGCAGAATAGTCTCACTCATCTATGGGTTTTAAGAAAAATAAAAGTAATCTTTGCAACAATCCTCAGAGACAATGAGAGGAGGACTGGAACTTCCAGCTCGCTTCATGAAGCTCACCACAAAGAGTGGTGAGTGCAGTTATAGAAATAACTACACTGAGAATTACCATAATCATGTGAATGAATGAGGGAACTTGAAAGCCTGTCTAGAGTACAGGTGGGGTGGGGTGGAATGGAGGGAGATTTGGGATAATGGTGGTGGGAATGTTGCACTGGTGAAGGGGGGTGTTCTTTACATGACTGAACCTAATCACAACCATATCTGTAATCAAGATGTTTAAATAAAAAAGTTAAAATAAGAAAGAATGCAGCTTAAGTAGTCGAGCACATGTTTTGCATGCCTTAGGTTTCATCTCTGTCATTCAAAGCCTATATAGCACCACTAGGAATGGCCCTCACATTTATATGTGTGCACATAATTGACATATATATATACATTCTATAATTCTATCTTTCAATAATGTCTTCAATTTCGTATCTTGTTAAAAGTGGAACCAATCCATGAAAATGAGACAAGTCTGTAAAAGACCAAAGCAATAAAGATCAGATGTAATTTTATGCTTGAATAACATTTTCTTTTTACAATCCTTCCATATAAAACTTCATAATAATTTATTATAAAAAGCTTTATTGACATATAAATTCTATTTTGTGAAGGATTTCCCCAGATAGTACCAGTTTTCTTTGATTTTAGACTTCTGAGTTATATCTCATGCTAGGTTAAGTCAATTCTGGTCACCTTATATGATTTGTAGCTACTGAGAAGGCAATTCATTATCTGGCCTTTACAGTGGCATTGACAAAAAGGCATTTGCCTTAATTCTTATTTTCAGTTTAATTCTATGGTTGTTAAATATGATCTTTTAATGTTTTAATTGGTCTTACATCCTGTTCAATAAAAGTTAGTGAGTCTGTAATATCTATTCAGTAGAGCATTGTGCTCTTAAAAGTGAACAATTGAAGCATAAGGGCCCTAATACTGTCAGATAGTGATTTTACCCAAATCCTTATACAGATTCAATGGAGTCCCTATAAAAACACCCATGGCATTTTTAAAGACAGAGATGAATTACTGTTGAAATTTATATGTAATATTAAAACCCTGAATAGTGAAGCAACCCTGGGATAAAATATGGAAGGCTTCCCTGTCCCTAATTTCAAACTATACTATAAAGCTATAGTTATCAAAATATTCTTTGCCAAGGGCCAGAAATATTAGATAGAGCATTTGCTTTAATGTGACTAACTGAAGTTTGAGATATGGCTCCACATATGGTCACTTATACCCCAATAAGAATTATCTCTCAGTGAAGAGCAAGGAATAAGTCCTGAATATTGCCCAATATGACCCCTGAATAAAACAACCACAAAATAGTATAGTGCCAGTATAAGGATGAGTGCTTAGACAAATGGAATAGAATTAAGAGTCTAGATACAAACCCTCATCTTTGACAAAAGAGTGAAAGAAACAAAGTGGCACTTTAACAAGTGGAGATGGAAAAAGGTGTGTAAAAGTCTTGTGCAAAAATTTTTAATAAATTCAGACCCTTTATAAAATAATGTAAAAAAGTTCAAAATAAATTAAAGACCTTTATATCAGACCTGAATACATAAAATCTATTGAGGAAATCATAGGTGGAACATTTTATGGTATTAAGTCTGGAAGTTTCTTCAATGATTCAATGCTACTGGCCTAGTAATCAGAAGCAAATATAAACAAATTGGAATACATCAAACTATGAAGCTCCTGAACCAACAAATAAAAGATGTCCAGAATAAAAAGATATTCCACATAATTGGAAAAATATTTACCATCACCTATTTGACAGAGTTTATATTCAAAATATATATAAATGTACTGGTATCATTTTACCAAAACAACCTCTAAAAAGTAGGTGGAAGAAATGAACAGAAAGTTTCTCAAAGAAGGTACATGAATGGCCAAAAAGCATCTGAAAAAAATGTTCTTCATCACTTATCATTAGGGAGATACAAGTCAAAGCAACAAGGATATATAATCAGAACAACAAGAAGGCTGGAACATACCACAAAAAGTAAAACTAGTCAGTGTTAGTATGGATGTGGGGAGAACAGCACAACAGAATACTAGTTTGCTCTAATACACAACAGAATACTAGTTTGCTCTAAGAAAAGACAAAGACATGCCATTTTCTGTTACATGAGTGAATGAACTCAAAGAATTATAATCAGTGAAGTTAGTCAGAAGAGGGACTGAAACTGAATGATGTCCCTCGTGTTAGCAAAGAAAAACATACTAAACATACTAAGGAAATGAATTCCCAAAGGCAATAGGAACTGAAGGCTGATCTTTAGCAGGAATTTTAACACAGAAGAGGGGATTAAGTGAGCATGGTGGAGATAAGGGTTTGGGGCACAGAGACAATGGTTTAAGAAATGGGTAGTCTTCCAGGGGATGTGGTGCTAGAATATTTTATATGAAATCTTAACAACAGTGTTATAAATCACAACACAAAAATAGAATAAAATTGGGGAAAAACAAACATGGAGTCATACTAACATAGGAATTTAATATTGTGGGATAAATATACACATTTGAATAGTTTAATATCACTTCTATTATTTTAATGATTTACTTCCTCTGTGGTGCTAATATGATCATCAATATTTCTTTTTGAACACTCGTCTTCCACACTTATTATCCTCCTTTTTATTTTAGCAAGGAAAGTTAGAGTCAAAGTAACAGCAGGTTAGTCAAAGTAATGAGAAAATATAAACATTGGATATCTTATATTGAACTGAAGTAATAAATTAGCTGGCATTAATAATTTTTCAAATAGTACCAGTTATCAGATATAAAATGGGCACATGGAATTATTAAAAATACTAACAAAGACAGTTCTCCTAAATTACCTTCTCTATTTGTCTTCACTTTAAGGCATTCTTCTGTTCTTTCAAGGCCCAACACATATTCCTCTTCTATAAAACATTACCATTGTCTTCAGAATCATTAATTCTCTTTGTACATATTCCTTTAACATTTGAACTAGAAAACTTAGGAGTTGAACAACCAAGAGAGTATATTAACCAAGGAGCAGAATGAAAAGGGTTTCTATAAAGGATCAATCTAAAGTATACCACTATTGTGAACTCCAGACTTACTCTAGTGGGTGATTAAATTGTATCCAATCTATCTAGCTGGATTCACAACATATATGTTATTAATATTTGCAAATACAACATTTAACTGGATCATCATATATTTGTGTTAAAACTTTTAGTTCTCAATAAAATGCTGTCCTTGGTCTTTCATGGCATCCAGATTATTTCTTTCCAAAACTCCACAAACTACATATAATTATATATGTTGCCTATCACTGTCATTAAACCAGGAGTGTCATAGAGGCCTTAATCATTTTAGGCCAATCATCTATTACATTGCTTCACATATATTAGAATCTGAATATTTATAGAATTAATAATAGATCTTTATTTTGATCATATTATCACTTGGCTTAATATATTGCTGACCATTTTTCTCAAAAATGTTGTTCATATGTTTTCTCAAAAAAAAAGTGCTAAGAGCTGATATGGATTCTTCTTTCCATGGTGATTGTCTTAGTGTGTGGTCATTGTCTGGAGAATTCGTTAGAATGCAGATTTCTATCATCAGGGAGATGCATCAAAACAAGGATGAGATGCCAACTCACACCACAGAGATTGACACACATAACAAAGAATGAGAATAATCAGTGCTGGCAGGGATGTGGAGAGAAAGGAACTCTTATTCACTGCTGGTGGGAATGCCATCTAGTCCAACCTCTATGGAAAGTGATATGGAGATTTGTCCAAAATCTGGAAATTGAGCTCCCATTCGACCCAGCTATTCCACTCCTAGGGATATACCCTAAGAACACAATACAAAAACCCCTTCTTCACACATATATTTATTGCAGCACTATTCACAATAGCCAGGCTCTGGAAACAACCAAGATGCCCTTCAACAGACGAATGGCTGAAGAAACTGTGGTATATATAAACAATGGAATATTATGCAACCGTCAGGAGAGATGAAGTCATGAAATTTCTCTATACATGGATGTACATGGAATCTACCATGCTGAGTGAAAGAAGTCAGAGGGAGAGAGAGACTCAGAATAGTCTCACTCATCTATGGGCTTTGAGAAAAATAAAAGTTATTTTTGCAACAATCCTCAGAGACAATGAGAGGAGGGCTGGAACTTCCAGCTCACTTCATGAAGCTCACCACAAAGATTAGTGCAGTAATAGAAATAACTACACAGAGAACTACCATAATCATGTGAATGAATGAGGGAACTGG
>PVKC010009899.1:0-26302 GCA_004027635.1 Crocidura indochinensis | reverse complement strand
TTTTTTTTTTTTTTTTTTTTTTTGGTTTTTGGGTCACACCCAGCAGCGCTCAGGGGTCACTCCTGGCTCCATGCTCAGAAATTGCTCCTGGCAGGCACGGGGGACCATATGGGGCACCAGGATTCGAACCGATGACCTTTTGCATGAAAGGCAAACACCTTTACCTCCAAGCTATCTCCCGGGCCCCAATCCTAGGTTTGATTCTAGCATGTAAAAATGAATTTCTCAAAGTCATCATATGCCAAACAATATTCACTAAAGTCATAAGGTAGCTATTTTTTTGTTGAGTGGTATTTTCTGGTTCAGGAAAGTGAGGTGTTGGGAAATACAGAAACAATATCCTAATGACAGAATCTGAACAACCTGCAATGTTATCTGGCATTGCATTGGGTCAAAATAACAAGAAGGATGGTAATGACAACAGCGATGATAAAGATGATGACAATGAAACTAAATGAATAATCTTTTAGGAGGGGCACGGTTCTGCTCTTTAGAGTATTCACAGTTTTAGTAATAACACTATTATTTAGACAAGTAAGGCAGAGAAATTATAAAAACAAGAAAAATAAGACATAGAAACAACGTAATTTACCCACGATTATACTCCTTCCTCCTTAGACACAGAGTAGGATGTGGGATTGGAAGTGCCAAGCCCCTATGAGGTTGACCCTGTCAGCCACGGAAACCTGCCTGGGGAGGGTAGTCACCACAGGAACCTGGATTACTCCCCAAAGTTGCCATTAAACCAACAGTCTCCCCATGCAGACGGCCAAATTGTCAATCAATGCTTGGGTTCCCAGTCATGAAGAACACCAATTGACACACCTCACAGCCAGTTCCTTCCCAGATTGACTCCATAAAGGTGGAGAGGGAGCCCAGGTTTCAACATTTTTGTTAGCAATGAAATGTTGACTGATTTGTCTGGAAGGAAAGAAGAGAGGAAAGCAGCACTGGCAGAAATGCGCAAATTAAAGATGCAAGTGGCTTTGATGAGCATTTAGTAATCTCGTAGAATTGAGTCAGGAGGCAGAAATTCTAATAATGCAAAGAACAGCTCTAAAAGAAAAAGAATTATAAAGAAATCTTCATCAACGTACATTACTCTCATCTTTTTTCCCTTCTATTTTTTTCTGACTGTTCCTATTTTAAACTTGTAGGAGGCAGCTTTTACATTTCATCAGATCTTTTGAAATCTCCACGTCTTTTTCTGAAGCTGAAGAAAACAAAAGTCAAGTCGAAGCAAGCGAGAAGATTGGCAGCAAAGAACGAACGCTGCCTTCATGGGCTAGTCTATGACAGGGAGAAACTGGGAAGCCACTTCCAATCTGCTTACCTTCATCATATTCTCCCTTTAATTTTCACTGTCTCACTTTAAGAGCACCGTGAGATGTGAGCGACCCAACAAAGAGCCCAACTCAACAGATCATAAATAATCCAGCCTCCATGAAAAGCCCAAACCAAACCAAGCCCGGTCGAGTGGGTTTTGCCTGGGCCCGATTCTTCCACACTCTTCAATAAGCTCAGCTCTGTTACTCACTGGGACTTCTCTTTGCCTCACTTTTTTTAAAAAAGGGGGTGATGATACCTTCTTTATCAGGCACGAAATTTGGCATGGAAATTAAATGCATGCTTTCTGAGTACTATAAACAAACCATGTTGGGGCAGGCATGTCTTATTATTTAACTAATAGTCTACTAAATTTTACCAAAAAACAAGCAAACAGTGCACCGGAAGCAACAGAGAATACATAGAGGAGGCTTTGACTGTATTAGCAATGTTTGCTTTAAAAAAAAAAAAAAAAGCCGCTTAGAATTATGCCACCTGCCGGTGAGGGTAACTCGGAGCATGGGACTTCACAGCTGCTGCTCCGCACTTTTCCTCCCGTCCTCGGGACTCTTAATCGGCTTTTTACCTAAGGGATGCCAGGTGGGCCTTTGCGGTTCCTTCTCCAACTCCCCCAAAATAAAATCATAGGGAAGTGGGGGAGCCCAGCTTTGCGCCTTTGCAGTTCTGTCATTTTCTTTAGAGCCTTAATAGAAGACGAGAGCTCTGTAACCTGCGTCCCAGGATTGAACTCGGAGGCAGCTGCAGAAGAAGCACCAGCCAGCCAGCCACCCGGGACTGCGGGGTGCCAGCTCCAAAGCTGGGAGGACCGGCCCCACAGCAGCGCCCCGACTCGGGCACACCCACCTGGGAACTTACTCGTGGCCGCGCTGCGGGGGTGCTCCGAGCCGCCACCCCCCGCCCCGTCCCGCGCTCCCACACAAGACAGCAAACTCGGGAGGAAATGTCGGGCCGGGCCAGGCCGGGCCAGCCTCCATCCAGGGAGCGCTCTTGGCGCTCGGGGGACCCTGAACCACCTCTCTCGCGCACATTGATGTAAAAGCACAATCAACCCGGGTGCACGCAAACCCCAACCAAGCCTGGAACAGACGCCCTAAAAGTTCCAAGTTTGGGGCATTCCTTACTTCGGGTGATGCGTCCACCTGCCTTCGATTGGGCAGGAGAGATGGGGAAGGAAGACAGGGGTAGGGCTGGGGCTGCAGGTCGGGTGACACACTCTCCAAGCACCGTGCCAGCCGCCCCCCTACCCGAGGTCGTACTAACTAGGCTCGGGGGGTCAGGTGGGCAGGTGTGCGCCCAGCAACCTTCGCGCCGCTTGCAAGTTCAAGCGTGGGCGCGCGTCGCTCCCCTTCTCGCGGGGTTCTCACGCGCCGGACTTCCCAGGGGAGCCCAGCCGGGCAGCACAACAGTCCCCCACTTCTTGGGGGTGAAAGGGAGCGTGTGCTCCCACTCGGAGGCCAACCCCAAAGCGGCCCGATCTCCCCCACCACCTCCTAGGCACCTCCAGGGTGCCTGGGCACCACCCAGACTTGGAAGGCGCGCGCCGGGGACCTCTCCAAAGGAGAGCGGGGCTGGGCGCGCGGAGCGAGGTACGTACCCAACGCGAGCAGGGCGAGCTGTCCGGCCGAGGGGACCATGGTAGGCGAGGCGGGCGGCGGGCGGCAGGCGCTCCGGCCTCTTGCCTGCCTGGCCAGCCTACCTGAGTGCGCGAGTGGCGGAGCGCGCCGCGCTGCGGGGGAAAAAGGCGCAGGCGGGCGGGCTGGCGGGCGGGCAAGCGGGCAGGGCCGGCCCCCGGCGCGGGCGGGCGGGCGGACGGGCAGGCGGAGAGAGGACCGAGCGCCGCTCTGCTGGCACCAACCCCGAGCGGAAATGGAAGGGAAGGGAAGGCGGTCACCGTCCCCTCTCCGCCACTCGGCGACCACCCTCCCTCCCGCCCCGATGGGGGTGCCCCCCGGAGGGCACCGGAGGCGGGGCCGATCCGAGCACCAGGCGCTCCCAGGGCGCGATCGGAAGGGCGGGACAGCCCCGGGGGTTCCTCGGAGCCCTCGCCGAGCCAGCCCGACCCCGCCACGGCAGGCGGGACGAGCCTGGAAGCCGCCCGGTGCTGGGCTGTCACGTCCCTCCGCCCGCACGCTGGGGAGGGTCCGTAGCGATCCTGGTAGAGCGGGGCTGCCGACTCGGGGCGCACCGGCTGCGCTGGACTCGAGGGGGCGCAGCGGAGTCGCCCAGGCGCGGCTCACCTGCTGCCGTGACCCCGTGTCTCCCCGGGCATGATCTAAGTTCTTGGCAGGCTTTAGGGACCTGCCACCTTCCCAAGGCGACTGCTATAAGTGCGCCCAGACAGTCGGGTGAGGCATTTGTTAAATCTGGTGTTCTGTTTATGACTGAACCCCAACTACAAGCATGCTTGTAGTTATGGTGCTTAAATAAAGATTTTATATTTAAAAAAAAAGTAAATAGAGAAATAGAATAAAATGAAATTTAAAAGTGTCTAGCAATGGGAACCATAGTTACAAATCCATGACAGAGTTTACAGTACATACTTCACAGGAATAAGACCCTGGTACCTGAAATCTCTATGAAGGTCTACAGAATCACACCAAAAAAAAAAAAAAAGATAAAATATCTAGGAATATTTTGGGGCCGGAGAGATAACATGGAGGTAGGGCATTTGCCTTGCTTACAGAAGGACGGTGGTTCGAATCCCGGCATCTCACATGGTCCCCCAAGCCTCCCAGGAGCGATTTCATTCTTTCTTTTTTATTTTTTCTTTTTATTTTTGGGTCACACCCGGCAGCGCTCAGGGGTTACTCCTGGTCCCATGCTTAGAAATCGCCCCTGGCAGACACGGGGGGACCATATGGGATGCCGGGATTCGAACCACCGTCCTTTTGCGTGGAAGGCAAACGCCTTACCTCCATGCTATCTCGCGAGCCCCAACCAGGAGCGATTCTGAGCGGAGAACCAGGAGGAACCTCTGTGCCCTGCCAAGTGTGACACCCCTCCAAAAAATGTGTGTATGTATATATAATATATATATATAAATATTTTGAAGAAAAAAAACTTCTGGGTTGATGAAATAGTTCAGATGCCTTCACATACATCTATAAGGTAGAGGCAACAAGTATGATCCCCCAGAACAGCACGTCCCTGAGAGAACTACTGGCTGTGCCCTGTGATCCTGAGCTGCAAACTTGTTCTCCAACAAGGGAAAGATCTGCTAGATCAATGTTATGGGGAGTGGGAGGACTGGGAGAAGAAAGACAAAGGGAATGAGAAGATGGTGGGAGATAAACAGGGAGAGAGTGGGAAGGGGGGGTCAAAAAACCCAAAACTTGGTTTTCTAATCTGTACCTCCCTCCAGATGAAAATCACCCAGATCTGGGGTCGCCCACTCAGCACAGCCCATTCCCTGGTGGACACATGGTTGAGACCAGCGAGTTTAAGCACTTCTGGCCTGAAGACCATCTGACATGAAGACAGATCTCAATGTGCCACCTGTCACCCCATGACCCCCACTAAATCATCATCATCCCCAGCCCACTATGTAGAACAGGGCCCAGGGACAACCTGGATCAAAGCTTTGACCTGATCCCTGCCGCTGGAATTTGGGGACACTAGACAGTGTCCACAGAACACTGTGGACAGAACATAGCAGAAGCAGGTGTTTCTTGGTGACATCCCCACGTTTCCCCTGGGCATCTGCACTGGGAGACACTGGCCCTGTCCTAGTTGTGTCACGGAGGATCTGTTCTCTTCTTTTGGGTGGTTGTGGGGGCCTGAGGTATCATTTGCCACTTCTCAGACCCAAGACCCCAGATCTCAGGGGTTGATTATTGTTAGGTCTGTGATAAGAGCAGAGGGCCTAGTTTCAAAGAGAAAGCACAGGGTCCTTGGCTTAACCATTTAAGCAGAAAAGACCAGAGAAAACGAGATTTAAAAAATTGACACCAGAAACCATTCCTTTCAATTCATTGATCAGAATACTTTGCTGTTCTTTTAACTCCAATGAATCACAGCAGCCTCTTTATGTAAGTCCTTGGACACATCTTTTTTTTTTTCAGTCCTTTCCCCTGCAGTTACAGGGTTTATACATGCTCGTAATAGTCTCTGGCTTTCCTTCTACAGCCTTGCTGACTGTCTTGGTTGCAGGAGGAAAGGCAACAGGAGTGTCCATATTCTTCTGTCCTCCAGCACTGGAAAATGAACTTATCACTTGTTTCCTGCAGGGACATGCTTGTCTAGTTCTCTCTGGCCACCAAATCTGGGGAGACTGAGGTCCAGCAGTTTCCCCTTCTTGCCTCCAGCCTATTTACTAAATTGGGGCCAGAGGAAAAGCAACCTCAGACTCAAGTCATGCTTGTTGTTCTCTTCAGGATGTGAAAATCTTAATCAAGAGATAATTTTTCGGGGCCAGGGAGATAGCATGGAGGTGTGTGGAGAAGGACGGTAGTTCAAATCCGGACATCCCATATGGACCCCCAAGCCTGCCAGGGGCGATTTCTGAGCGTAGAGCCAGCCAGGAGTAACCCCTGAGCACTGCCGGGTGTGACCCCCCCCCCAAAAAAAAAGAAATAACTTGTCATGTTCTGAATGAAAGAATGCTCAAATTAAAGCACAGGGAGCCGGAGAGATAGCATGGAGGTAGGGCATTTGCCTTGCATACAGAAGGATGGTGGTTCAAATCCTAACATCCCATATGGTCCCCCGAGCCTGCCAGGACCGATTTCTGAATGTAGAGCCAGGAGTAACCCTTGAGCGTTGCCTGGTGTGACCCAAAAACCAAAAAAAAAAAAAAAAAAATTAAAGCACAGTTTATTTTATTGGAAGGAGGTGCCATATCTGGCAGTACTGGTGGACTACACTCAGTTTTGTTTATTGAGAGGTTTCTTCTGAGGAAACAGTTTATCAGGCTTCCAACTTGCAAAGCATATGCTCAGCACTTTGAGGTCTCTTTGTTTCTCAAAGCACATCTTTTTTTTTTTTTTCAAAGCACATCTTGATGCTTGGCAATTCTTAGAAATACTTTCCCACATTTCAAGAGCTTGTCCATATGTAAAGTTTTAGATATATTCCAATTTGTTTAAGTTAAATAGATCTTCAGTGGTTGGGAAGTTGGTGTTGTTATTCCTTTTTTTTTTTTTTTTTTGATTTTTGGGGGTCACACCTGGCAGCGCTCAGGAGTTACTCCTGGCTCTGTGCTCAGAAGTCACTCCTGGCAAGCTCAGAGAACCAGATGGGATGCCAGGATTCGAACCCAGATTCTTCCTGTGTTGGCCACGTGCAAAGCAAATGCCTTACCGCTGAGATATCACTCTGGCCCTAGTGTTGTTATTCTTGACACAACAATATAATTTGTGAATGAATCTGCAATACTTTATGAAAACTTATTTGTAGAACTAGGAGAAACCTAGTAACCCTAAGATGTTAAAATGTCATCACTGATATCTGACATATCTCATTTTGTCCTCATATAAACTTATGAGATATTATTCATACCCTTTTAATATGAAAACATTAAGACCTAGAAAATTTCATGACTTACCCAGTGTTTTGGTTTTTTTTTTTGGGGGGGGGCCACACCCGGTGACACTCAGGGGTTACTCCTGGCTATTTGCTCAGAAGTCGCTCCTGGCAGGCACGGGGGACCACATGGGGAACCGGGGGATCGAACCACTGTCCGGTCCGACCTAGGTTAGCGCAGACAAGGCAGGCACCTTATCTCCAGCGCCACCGCCCAGCCCCAACTTACCCAGTGTTAACATCCAGTAGTAAAGTCTGATTTTGAAAGCAAATGAGCTGGTTTCAAGGCCCAGATCTTGATGTCTAGTCTATGATGCCTCCATTTCCACATTTTAAACAAGATACTATATCGGTACACATGGATTTGGTGGAAGACTGTCAGACTTCTTTTGTCTACTTTGCACAGTATCTGATACTAACTAGTGTGACCTTTGTTTAAAGAAAAACTCCCTCTGTGCACATACTTTTCCCTTCTCTCAACTCCCAGCCATTATCTTTATTTTATCATATCTTAATCGGTATCTTTGCTGGTGCATTTGCACATATGTCTGTGTATTGATGGTGGTGGGGTGGCTGTGGTTTCATGTTAGATTGGGAGCTATAAATCTGTTTCTCTGCCTGTGGTTGTCAGAAGTCTGTCAGAGAATGTACAAGGACACAGTGCAACTTAGAAAGAAGAACTCATTTTCCCTGTGAAGTGGTGCGAAGCTTTTGTTCCCAAGCTGTATGGGAATACCTTATTCTTGGAACTGAGTAAAATTCCAGTTGGAGTTTTTAGAAGCTGTTCCTTCACCCACTGGCCCTGGAGCTGGCTCACTTGACCACGAAGGTCCTATTTCCGTGCCCAAGAACACCCCACCTTTAACCGGGGCCAGGTCTGAGTTGTTTTTGTGCATTTGATTCAGTTGTCCAGCCCAGGACTCAAGAACCATCGAGGCCTTCTGCAAGCAGCCAATTACAGCTCCTCTCCCTGTGCCAGCAAAAGGATTCTGTTATGCTCTGCACACATAAGCAGTAAACCCCAGCTGACACTTTTCCCTTCCTTTTTATCTCCATGCTTAGTAGAACATATGCTAAAAAGTACTCTTCTTCTCTGTGACCAGCTTTCCTCTCCTTTCTAGTCATGGTGGAAGCGATTGTGAAGCCACAAATACTTCCCTGAATTATTCAGGCCGACTGAGACCCCTATTGAGGTAGGCAGTTCCCCAAGATCCCAGAGTGTAAACAGTGTGGACATTCTTAAGGAGAAAGTACAGATATGGCCTACAGCAGTAAAGGAATCACAATTCTGTAGATACATCTTCTCTATGGTGGCAGCAGTCAACTTTGGGGAAAGGGTTTAAAAGAGAAAACTGGGAAGGGTGTTTGGTATAAAAGCAAGGCAAAGGTCAAATGTCATGTGTATATATGAGAAAGAAGATATATAAAGGACTCTGGAGGGGATTTTTAATGTGCTAAGGGATTTAGGGAAGAAATCTAATCTGAGGGGCCCGGGAGATAGCATGGAGGTAAGGCGTTTGCCTTTCATGCAAAAGGTCATCGATTCGAATCCCGGTGCCCCATATGGTCCCCCGTGCCTGCCAGGAGCAATTTCTGAGCATGGAGCCAGGAGTAACCCCTGAGCACTGCTGGGTGTGACCCAAAAACCACAAAAAAAAAAAAAAAAGAAATCTAATCTGAAATAACATGTCCAAATACCAGGCCCCTCTAAAATCTAAGTTATTAGCTTTTCCTTATCTCTTACCAAAAGAAAAAGTAGGAAACCCTATACTGCATCTGTTTTCATCACCCACCTAATGCAAGATGGTATTGAGAAGTTGTCAGAGGCATTTGCTTTATCCTCAGCTACCTGCATGATTATCATTACCAAGTGGCTTACTTCTTTTTTTTTTTTTTTTTTTTTTTTTTGGTTTTTGGGCCACACCCGGTGACGCTCAGGGGTTACTCCTGGCTATGCTCTCAGAAGTCGCTCCTGGCTTGGGGGACCATATGGGAACTGAGGGATCGAATCACGATCCGTCCTAGGCTAGCCAGACAAGGTAGGCACCTTACCTCCAGCGCCACTGCCCGGCCCCAGATGTGGCTTACTTCTTAACTTCATCCAACTCAGGTTCTCAAGTCTACCTTAGAAATTCATACTGAAGTTTTGTATTTAACTTTCCTTTCAAGTTCTTTTCTTTCAAGGGACGATCTTAATGTTCATTACTGAAGGATGGAAGTTTATGGTTCCAAAGTGTTTCAAGCAACTCTGGGTCTGAGTCTTTAGATTCAGGTTAGCAGTGACTGCTCTGTGTATTTTATCTTCTCCCATAGCTTATATGTGGCCTCGATGGTCAGGACACAGTAGATGTCCAGAGAATTTAATTTAATTGACTCAAACCATTATCTCAAGCATCTTAACAGTGGAAGAGCTATGGTTCTGTGCACGCAGAGCTGCTGCCTACTTCATGCTTTACCATATAGTCACACCATTCTGAAAGTTGGGGAGCAGTGCCCCTAGAATTTTCAGGGGTTGGGAAATTCTAAAGCAACTTCCCAGAAATCTGTTGTAGGCAAATAAAACTAATGCTGGAAACAGGGAAGTGATGATGAAGAGGAGCAAAGGAGAGATAAAAATAAAACAAAACAAATTAACTTGACTAACAAATTCTCCCCTGGATCAAAGGATAAGGAAATAAAAGTTATAAGAGAATAAGGGGCTCGGGAGATAGCATGGAGGTAAGGCATTTGCCTTTCATGCAAAAGGTCATCGGTTCGAATCCCGGTGCCCCATATGGTCCTCCGTGCCTGCCAGGAGCAATTTCTGAGCGCATAGCCAGGAGTAACCCCTGAGCATTGCCGGGTGTGACCCCCCCAAAAAAAAAACCAAAAAAAAAGTTATAAGAGAATATATGAGGGGGAAAAGTCAAAGTCAGTATCCCAAACTATCTTTAATAGAGAAACCAGACTGGGAACAGAGAAGAGAAAGCAAAGAGGAGAATCAGTCCCGAACGCCCAAGTAGCAGGAGTTAGTAATGAGAGGAACGGAATACAGAGTGGAAGGTTTGTAAGGAGAATATGGTGTGTAAAAAGACCGTGTAGTTCAAGGACAGACTTCCATTCTGCAACAGACATCCAAAGCCTCATGTTGAACCTCCTATCCTGCCTGTCTTCCAAACTCCCACTGAAACAGCCCAAAGAAAATAATGACAGGGGAGAATCTGTCATTGTTCAAAACTGAAAAAAGATTCCACCCACATATAAGGCATCTCAAGGAATTTCTGTAAGAAAATGCAGATGAAACTAGATTGAGAGAAAGATCTGACAACTACTAATTTACCTCACAGGAAGGGGTAAAAGGTCTCTATTGCAGAAAGGGAGTTAGCAGGGAGGGAGACCACTACCAGGATCCTAGGATGCTCCTAGGGTTGTGAGGAAAATTCATCACAGGAAGGTTGGAAAGAACAAGTCAAATGTTAGGAAATGCAGGTACTGAAGTGAACCCAGGGCAAGGTTCCCAGTTGGGGGATTGCAGTCGAATCCTGGCACATGGCAGAGGGCATATGAAAGACCCACAGCAATACCAAGCTAGCTTGTTGTGATTGCAATATGCAGAGGAAAGAAAATCTTTGATACAAAGGCAAGACTGCATTTTGGTGAGTCCCCATGGACAACCGGCTCTCAATGGTTTGCTTTCATCCTTTCATTCCACACTAGCCTGTTATGTTCCAGGCATGGGCTTAGGCACTGGGGATTTGACAATGGACAAGTAAAATGTTCTCTGAACCGTGGAATCACTGGGCCAGAAGAATCAGGTTACCTCTGAAGGAAAAAAATAATCATATTGACATTCGCCACACAAATGCCAAAGACCACAAAGCAATGTCCATGGAGTTTTGAGGGGAAATGATTGTGACACAAATTTCTATTTTTGACAAAAATATTTCAAATAAGCTGCTATAAAAAGTAAGCCATTCATATACCACCTTAACTGGAAAGGGGGAAAAATAAGGTTCCACAAAAAATATCCAGCCAAGCAAATATTGTCAAGAAAATCACATGAAAGAAATCACAGTGAATGATGACAGTAAAAAAATTATAATGTTGAGCCTAACTCTGATTATTTTTTTGTTTTGAACCACACCTGGAAGTGCTCAAGGGTTACTCTTGACTTGGAGCTGAGGGGTCACTTCTGGTTTTGTGCTTGGGAGACCTCATCTGCTGTGCCAGGGATCTGACCCAGCCCTCCTGGATGCAAAGCATCTGCTCAACCCATTGAGCTGGCTCTCCAATCTGGCAGGTCTGATGCTTTATTTTGGGTGTCTCCCAGATGGTGCTCAGGAGGTCTAAGGGCCTCAACAGCAATTCTTAGCTAGCTGGGATAAGAGGATGAATAAAGTACAGGCCCTGAAGTGCCAGGATACCTGGGATATCCCAATCATACTGGGAGCCGCCAGAGCCTTCAGCAGAACTCAGGGGCCTTTAGGGATGTATCTGGAAATGCTCAGGATATGATTTAGTGTTGGAAACTGAATTCATGCTGGATGCATTGTAAGCATTTACCCTAAATGCTATACTATCTATCCCCCAGCATCTAGTATGTCTAACTTTTTATCTAGAGTGGCACACACAATCTGTTGGATGCTAAGAGAATGAATATTTCCCTTTCTCTGCTCATAAAATCCCAAAGACAACATGTCTTGGGTCAGAGAATAAAGCAAAATAAATCCTTGCTCCTTACTGATGAGACCTGGGTGAGCATATGATTTAGTTTTGTCATGTGCAAAGACTCCTTTTAAGCTTTTAGGGAGGAATTTACTTCTAGGCAAGAGAGAAAATGTGGTACCTGTCTCACTTCCTGATTTGAATCTGGCTTTCTAAGGATAAAATATCTAGAGTGTGGGGTCTTACCTTGTGATTTCGAGAGAAAGTTGAAGGCATTGAAAGATGCCTGCTCAGCACCTGGAGGTTGAAAGGCTATTCTAGAAGTCCTGCATGGACACCCCACCAGCACCACCACCACCACCACTCTGTCCTATCTGTTCACTCTAATGAAACATCCTTAGTATCTCAGCCACTGTTAGTCAGGTGGTCTGATATGTGATACTGGGTAAGATTTAGAAGTTATCAAAACTTGGTTTTTTGTTTATTTGTTTCTTTGTTTGCTTTTGAGCCACACTCAACAGTTCTCAGGCTTGCTCCTGTCTGTACACTCTGGTGGAGCTTAAGGGACCATATGGGTGGCAGCAATCAAGCCTGGGTCAGCTGTCAGGCAAGTGCCTTACTCCCCACCCCCATACTATTTCTCTGGTTACAAAAGTTATCAAAACTATTGAAGAGAATTCTTGAAAGAAAACATGTACACAGACGAGGTGTGGGTATTAAATTTAGGTTTCCTAAATCCAAAGATCCATATATTGTTATCAAAATTGGGAGAAGAGGATAGCATAAAAGAAAGTACCAGTGTGCCTAGTTTGTCATCTTTCATTGAAGACATATCTACTGTGAAGGAACATTTTTTGTTTTGTGCCATCTCTAGTGATGCTCCAGGCTTAGTCCTGCCTCTGTGATGAGTGATTTTCAGGAGATGCTTTAGGGGTGGGGGTCTTAGATGTGCTGGGTACTCAAACTTACTATCTGGGCCCCAGAGGATTTTTTTTTTAATAGGGACTACATCCAGCAGTACTCGGGGACCAGGGCTCAGGCTCCATTCCCCAATACTGGACCCTGCTGGTAGGTCATCTGTTCAGTGCTCTGTTCAGTAGGAAGATGGGCATTCCTTAACAGACAAAATCAACAGCATAGAATATACAGCTAGCAACAGTTTATTAAACCTTCAGTAAATCTTCACAATGACCTCAATGTGAGATACAACTATTTTCACAAATTTTCTTTTACTAAGGATTTATTTTGGTAATTTCATTTCAAGCATTATGAAGTAAATTATATTGTGCCTGCTAAGGGGAAGACTAGGGGATGGTTGAGAAACTGGGAATAATGGTGGAGGGAATGCTAGCCAAGTGGTGGAATTGGTATTAGAACATTCAATGCCAGAGGGGTCCTGAGAGATAGGACAATAGTAGGGCATTTGCCTTGCACACAGCTGATTCAGTGGTGGTTCAAATTCTGGCATCCCATATGGTCCCCTGTGCCTGCCAGGATTGATTTCTGAGTGCGGAGCTAGGAGTAACCCATGAGCATCACTGGGTGTGACCCAAAAAACAAAAAAACAAGCAAACAAAAAAAGAACATTGAATGCCAGAAACAACTATATTATAAAAACTTTGTAAAATATGGTATTTAAATAAAGTAATAATATTCATAAAAAGAAAATGTTAAAACTTGAAAATAATTAAAATTAGAGAAGAAATGGCAAAGTTGTTGATTATTCAAATATGTCTATTCTATAGTTATAAAGTACATTTCTTCTAACCTTCAAGGAATTTAATGTTCTTGCTATTTGGGGCCAGAGAGATAGTACAGTGTAAGGGCATTTGCCTTGCACACAGCTGATCCAGGATGGGCAGTGGTTCGAATCATGGCATCCCATATGGTTACCCCGTGCCTGCCAGGAGTGATTTCTGAGTGCAGAGCCAGGAGTAACGCTTGAGCACTGCCGGGTGTGATGCCCCCCCCCCCAAAAAAAAGAAAAGAAAGTTCTTGGTATTTAAAGTGTTTCAGATTATGAAGGAGGGTGAAAATGGTCCTGGTTCCATTTTTCAAACATAAGTAATCATGTTTCTCAAATTAGCAAAAGTGGATTCGACAGTCTGAAGGACAGTACAGAGAATAGTCCCCTTGCTTTGCACTCTGCTGACCTGGATTCTATCCTGGACACCCTATATTGTCCCTTGAGCCTATTGATTCCTGAGTGCCGAGTCAGGAGTAAGTCCTGAGAATTGCTGGATGTGGCCCCTAAATAAAAACAGACAAACAAGCAAACAAAGATACAAAACATAAAACAAAATATAGTAATGGGTAAAATACCTTACTGAAGACCAATTTGACAAAAGCATAGTTAAAAAAGGTAAATTTGCTAATTATCTCTAAAATATTATTTTAAAAATACATTCTCAGCTAGTAGAGTTTGTTCTGGAATTAAATAATCAAAATTTGGGGCCCGGGAGGTAGCATGGAGGTAAGGCTCTTGCCTTTCATGCAAAAGGTCATCGGTTCGAATCCCGGTGCCCCATATAGTCCCCTGTGCCTGCCAGGAGCAATTTCTGAGCATGGAGCCAGGAGTAACCCCTGAGCACTGCCGGAAGTGACCCAAAAACCAAAAAAAAAAAATCAAAATTTAAGTAACCACATAAAAAAAATCCAAGATACAATGTATAATCTCTACAGCTATAGGAAGAGCTCTTTTATAACTAGAAATAAGACTGTATCAAATAAACAACAATAAGTCTTCATATATATATATATGTATATATATATATATGAATATAAAAAGCATTCCCATTAGAGGAGGGAACCAAACAAGGATGCTAATCTCACCACTCTTCTCTGACCTTCACTTGTTTTTGCTGTGTGTGTGTGTGTGTGTGTGTGTGTGTGTGTGTGTGTGTGTGTGTGTGGTTTTTGGGTCACACCCAGCAGTACTCAGGGGAAACTCCTGTCTCCATGCTCAGAAATTGCTCCTGGCAGGCACGGGAGACCATATGGGAAGCTGGATTCGAACTGATGACCTTCTGCATGAAAGACAAACGTCTTATCTCCATGCTATCTCTCCGGCTCCGTCTGACCTTCACTTGTAGTTTGATTTGCTAACCAAAAAAATATTTTTTTCCAAAAAAAAAATCTTGACATTTTGGGTTTTTTATTTGTTTGTTTGTTTGTTTGTTTGTGGGATATACCTGGCAGCACTCAGGAGTTACTTCTGGCTCTATGCTCAGAAATCGATCCTGGCAGGCTTGAGGGACCCTATGGGATGACCAAGATAGAACCTGGGTTGGTCCCGGGTTGGCCACATGCAAAGCATGTGCTGTCACTCTGGCCCCTCTTGACTTTTTTAAAAGGTTTTTTGGTATTCACTAGCCTTAACCATTCTTTTTCCCACTGTTTTGGGATGATAATGTCATCATACTACCAATCTGTTATACCTTGGTTCCAGCTAGTCCCTTGGTTTTTTCATGCTGTTTTAATAATTTGTCCATATGTGATCACCTCTTCACACAATTTGCATTATGTCCTTGTGGCTATTATAAACTACATGTCTGCATGGATGCCCATGAGAACTCATTGCCCTATAAAACAGTTTAACCAGTTCCTGAAATGGGTATTTTTCCCCAAGTCAAGTTAATAAAAATTTGTGTGGGAGGAGCCACACCAACTGTGCAGACTTCTTCCTGACTTAAGATCAGGGATTACTCCTGGCAGGGACTAGGGGACCATATTCAGTACTTGGGGTTGAACCTGGTTTGGGAGTTGAACCTGCATACAAGCCAAACATTTTACTTGCTGTACTAATTTCTTCAGATTTAAGTTATGCACATTTCGAAGAATCTGTTTAAAGCTATGAAATGTCTTCTTCCTCTTTCTCCATATAGCTATGTTTCTATATATTTCTATACTAAAGCTATAAAATCTATAGTAAAGATTCTCTGATGAATTCTCTCTAAAGCTTTTACCTGGATCCCAGTTAATAGCATCCAAAATAAGTATTGATATGTATTCCACTACTTTTTTTTTGGGGGGGGGGATCACACCTGGTGGCACTCAGGGGTTACTCCTGGCTCTTTGCTCAGAAATGGTTCCTGGCAGGCACAGAGGTCCATATGAGATTGCAGGGATTTGAACCACCGTCTGTCTTAGATCTACTGCTTGCTAGGCAAATGCCCTACCATTGTGCTATCTCTCCGGCCCTTTATTCCACCACTTTTACATTAAACTCTTTAATGCAATTACCTTCTTTTTCTGTTTTGAGGTCACACTAGGCAGTGCTCAGAGGTTACTCCTAGCTCTACGTTAAGATATCACTCCTGGCAGACTCAGGGGACCATATAGCCAGAGATTGAACCCGGATAGATCATGTGCAAGACAACTACCCTACCTGCTGTGTCATCCATCTGGCCCCCAATTTTTAAATTTTTGCTTTTTGGCTCACACCTGAAGGTGTTCAGGGCTTACTTCAGACTCTACATATAGAAGTCACTCTGGTCGGGCTGGGGGTACCATAAGGGATACAGGAGCTCAAACCCTGGTTGGCTGTGCGCGAGGCAAGTGCCCAACCTGCTGTACCATGGTTCTGTCCCCCTCAATTGCAATTGCAATTTTTAAGTATTATTTATATCATCACCCTAAAAAATATACAGTTCAATCCAAAAGTTGCCCAAAACTCTATTGTCCATGATGGGGAGGATGCAGAAGGTGGGGAGGTAGCCAGGGAATGCCAGATAACTCGACGACTTGTCTGGTGATCAAATGGAGTTGCTTTGCTTAGTTTTCTCTTGGCTTCTCCTTGCTTGTATGTTTCATAATGAATTAAGTCACTGTGTAATAAGACACAAACCGATTTATTTTAGAAAGAAAGGTACTGTGGGCAGTTTGGTGGGATTCAGGTGGCCAAGAAGGGGAGATGAGTGGAGTTGTGGCAGGTCAAGGCAGTGCTGACTGCTGGGGAAGGGCTGAGCTGAGGGGCAACTGTCGCCTGGCAGCAGGAGTGGGTGTGGGGCCCCTCTCGCCTCGGACACAGGGGCCTCAGTGCGGCTGGCTCTGCGGGGCCCCACCGTGCTCCTCCAACAAGGGCCCTGTGTCTGCCACCACCCTCCAACACAAAGGACAGAGCGCCTCTGTTTACTTTGGATGAGAAACGTTCAGATGATAGACAGCAAAAACATTTGAGTTTCCCTCTTTTCAATTTCTTACCAAAACAAACAAACAAACAAAAAACAAAACCTCAAATTCCAACAAATTGTAATAAATTGGGTGATTTTGGAGGGGCATCATCTTGAAAAAAAATTTTAATCGAACTGGATGCAGTTTTAAAGAGCTCTTGTTTATTTTATTTTTGCTCCCAGATATATATGACTTGAAGCTAAGAGGTGGTAGTGACTACTAGGTCCCTGGATTGTCTGTTCAACTTCAGGAAATAGGGTGTTTTAGTCTCTCGTAGGTCAGCTGACCCAAATGACCTTTGACCCTTAGCAATAAGTTCTTATCTGTTGGAAGCAACCTCAGATTCATGGCCACGCCTCTGTCCCTCTTTGTCCTTTCTGTCCCACGCCTCCTCTGTCCTACACTGGAACAGTCTTATGCTTACAGGGCCTCACTTGAAACCCCACCAGTTTGGACATTAGACCAATAAAAGCATGGAAATGCTAATTTATACATCTTTACATATATATATCTTTACATATATAAAAATTACTTTATTTAAAGACCATATCACGTAGTTGATCATAATGCATTTGTTTCCAGCCTAAGTGGGAGTAAAATTATTTAAAATGAAAAGAAAGGAAAAAAGAGTACAGCAATAAGAAAATTTGTAAAATATGGTTGTGTCTTACAATGAGGTCATTAAGTTATTGTCAGAAAGTTTAGTAATTTTGTTGCTAAGTTGAAGAGAATGCTGTTACTTCTTTTGTTTCTGAACATTAGGTGGCTCTGGATACAAATTAGTGTCTAAATTGGTGTGTTATATGGGCAATATTAAAATTGGAGATGTTATGAGATTGCAAATGTGGCCATGTGGTCCAGGAATTCCAAGCAATATTGCTGATACTACAACTTTTTGGGATGTGTTTTCAACAACCAGGTCTGGAAGTATGAGAAGGCCAGGGGAGGGTGTCCGTAGTCACTCTGAAAAAGAGTTGGTGAAGTCAGTCCAAGTACCAGCATACCTGGAGTTTTAATCAGATAGGTGTCTCTGCAGAGAATAGTAGATGAGTGCTGAAGCAGGACCATTGGTGAAGTGGTGGCTGTGGGTGCTAGGTGCAGCTGTCATGGCTTCAGGGCAAAACTTGGCTCATCCTCTCCTCCCAAGATTGACAGTTTTTGGCTATGTGACTGGTATGCTCATGGTTTCTCATGGCTAGTAGACACCTCTTTTGTGAATAGAGTGAGTCTATGATGCGGGCTGAATGCAGACATGGTGACTGCTTTAGATATAGTAGTTTTTAAATCCTAAGTTAAGGGATCTGTACCTGAGACTGAAGGAATGCGTTCTTTAACACTCTGGTGCTATGGTGGAAACTGCAGGTCCTTATGTGGTTTCTGGGGTCAGGTCCTAACTCTGGCACTAATCACACAAGAACACATTTTCTAATATATTCTGATTATCATTTCCCTGTCTAATGGGTTGCATTCATGATGCACCCAGAGTCATTCATGAAGATGGAATGTGACTCTTTTGCTAAGGATTTAAGTCAGAGCCTGACATGCGGAAATTACTCCATGCATGGTGTGTCATAGTGTGTCATTATGGTGACTTGTAGTTGGGCCCCCTGTTGAACAGAAAGCATCAGTATTTTTCCAGTTCAGTTAAATGGGCTAAACTGGTACCTGGGTCTGACTGGTATAGTACAAATGTAGGGAGTGATATTTTCTGTCTGTAATATCTTGTCAACTATCTTCCCTTGCACAGTAGATCCAGAAAATTGAGCTATCTAGCCCTATTGATTGAGTAATGCTGGCTCAGTTCTGCTTGTGAGGTTCTGAGCCCCAGGACCCCACTCCAAAGGAAAAGAAACTGTCTAAAGCTTCATCTTGCTCTTCATTGTTTTGTGGTCTCTCCTCAAAGCAGCCCCTTTTCTTCACTCTCATGTTCCATCTTGTATTTCTCTCCACATCTTTTGCCCATTTCGTTTTAATGGCTATATGAGAAATGAAATATTAATTGATATTTATTTCACTTGAAAATTTATTTTTGGTGGGGTTACCAGTGGTGTTCAGGGAACACTCTGTGCTTAGGAACCATCATTCCTGGCAGTACTTAGGGAACCATTTGTGGTAGCAAAGATAAAACCAGTAGGTTAGTAGCCCATGTGCAGTGCAATTACTTTACTCACTATACTATCACTCCTTCCCTTTCTTATTAAGTTTTTCCTTTTACTTAATTTTAATGACAGAAGTTTATATGTTGTTCTTATATTTAAGAGAGTATATTGATTTTTTTTTTTTTTGGTTTTTGGGCCACACCCAGTGACGCTCAGGGGTTACTCCTGGCTATGCGCTCAGAGGTCGCTCCTGGCTTGGGGGACCATATGGGAAACTGGGGGATCGAACTGCAGTCTGTCCTAGGCTAGCTGAGGCAAGGCAGGCACCTTACTTCCAGTGCCACCGCCCGGCCCCTATATTGATATTTTTAAATAAAAATAAATTAAGTTTGGGGAAATAGAGGTATTTGAGTATATAAGGTGCTTGCCTTGCTTTGCTGCTGACCCAGATTCAATCCCTGGTATCCAAATAGTTCCCTGATGCCACCTGGAGTGATCTCTGGGAGCAGAATCAGGAGTAATCCCTGAGAAGATCTGGCTATCTCCCAAATTAAAATGAACTGATTAATTAGGTTGTCCTTTTTCAGATATGACTCACCAAATTTTCCTCTCCCTGTTCCCCTTTAACAAGTATGTCATTTTATACTAAAACAATACAATCTTTCACCTTCTCTCCTAAGTGATATCTAAGTGATTCTTGATCTTTTCATTTTATTTTTCACTCTCAGGCTACTGAACCTCTGTTTTTTTTTTTCATACTTTTTTTCCTTTGCAAACAAAAAGATGATGGAATATTTTTTTCCTGCACATTTGGGAATCAGCAGCTCAGCAGAATTTGCTTCCTGCCTGTGACCCAGCATTTACCTCTGTCCTGAAGGGCACCCAATCTACCTTAAAGCAAATACTCTGCCTGTAGTGTCTCCTGCCTGGAGTGCCACTAGTGAACAGCTTACTAGCTGTCAGAGCCCTTCTGATGCCAGACAGGAATCATCTGAGTGACCTGCCACTCCAGTTGAGTGAGACCTTGGAATTCCCCTGGCCAGTGGGATTGCCTGGCACAACAGTCTATGTTGTTATTTTTGGATCATCCTGAACGAGATAACTACTTCCCTCCACATTTGCTTACCTGGAGCTTCTGAATCATCATTTCACTTGAGCTTTACATCAACCCTGTAAGGTGAAACCAGTGAGAGGATCCCCATTTTACAGAGGGCAAAAAGGAGACCCAGAGATACAAAGTGATTTATCAAGGCTTGGACTGCCAGAGACTATCATAGCAAAAGTCCAAACTCTGAACTTTAAGCTAGCCCCTGGCACAGAGCAAGCTCCAGAGAAATTGCTATTCCTATTTTACTGTCATTGTTTCCTCCTTGGTGAGCTAATCTCTCCAGGAGATCAACATCAACACAACTGCAGCCAAGATGAATAGAAGGTGTGACATTGGTTAATTGGTCATTTAGCTCTTGGCCAAGGCAGTCTCCCTGTCAGATTAGCAGATGAGACAGCAGTTTTATGCACTACCTATGTGAAAACTAAAAATATACCCCCAAATTCTCACAGAAGAGCACAGTGAGGAGTCACTGTCAGAACATACTTGCAGATAGATGCTTGCCTTGCATGCAACTGACCTCGGTTCCCTCCCCGGCACCCCATCTGGTTGCCCAAAGTCTCCAGGAGTGATCCCAGAGTGCATAGCAAGAAGTAACCCTGGACACAGCAAGGTGTGGCCCAACCCTTCTCCCCGCTTCCCCCCCCCAAAAAAAAACTACTTGAAGAGTTTGTGAGCCAGACTCATATCAGGACATCAACCTCTGTATGTGCAAACTCCTCTCCATCCTCTGTAGTGTGCTTGGGATGAAGTGGGATGAATCTTCAAGCAGTTTCTGGCATAACAAAGGCCAAGATGACATTTTCTTTTCAAATAACAGTAGAACCGGCATAAGAGGGAATGAAGTTCAAACTTGGAGCCAAGGTAGAGATGATGTGGTATATGTAGAAGGGCAAAAAAAATGGTGGCATTACTTATGGAGGTTGAAACTAGTCAAGATTACATATAATTTTCCTATTTTTTCTGCATTTAGATCCTGAAAAAAAATTGACTTTAACCATGTTTTTAAAAGTATTCGATTTTAAAAAATAGAAGTTAAAAAAGAAACTGCTTGACACAAACTCAGTGATACTGAAAACCCGAGTTCTAAGCTGCAAACACCAAACTTTGTAGTGTGCCTGTCAAGGTGGCAGGCTGGGTGTATGTATGTAGGATGATGGAATATAGGAACACTGGTGATTGTCAACACTGGAGTTGACACTGGTGGGATTGGCATTGAAATGCTATATGCCTAAAATTCAACTATCATTAACCTTGTAAATAAATCACAGTTCTTCCAGTAATAATACTAACAAGAAAAAAATGTAGGATTTCAGATGACATAAAGATAAGTAACAAAAAGGAAATTGCTTGAAAACATTCCAGTCAAAAGTAGCTACAAAGGAAGTAGATGGGAAACCTAGTGAGTAAGAGAATGAGGAATGAGAGGTACATTTTCTGGGGAAAAGGGTTCTACCTGTGTACAACCACACTTGCAGGCATATCGACACAAAACATGTGCTCAATGTGTGGTAGTAGTGATGGAGCATAAAGAAATCACTCAATACACAGACCAGTTCAGAATGCATCTATTGAGGAGAGCTCATGCTAAACTACTTAAAATTTGGGGGGAGAACTTTAAATCCTTTAGTTCTTGTAGAAATCAGATGAGTAACCCAGGGTAGGGAGCTCGCCACAAAGAGCAGTGAAGCAGGTAGAGAAGGATCTACTATGACAGCAGTAGTTGGAACTAACAGCTCTGGACAAGAACTCAGTGCTGAAAGGGAAGAAAGTGGCACGCAAGGCACCCTTCCATTAACAATAGTGCAACCCAGGGGCCAGAGAGATGACATGGAGGTGGGTGTTTGCCTTGCATGTAGAAGGATGGTGGTTCGAATCCCGGCATCCCATATGGTCCCCCGAGCCTGCCAGGAGCGATTTCTGAGCATAGAGCCAGGAGTAACGCCTGAGCACTGCTGGGTTTGATCCCCAAAACAAAAACAAAATAAAAAACAATAGTGCAACCCACAGTGTCAAAAGGAAAGAGAGACTGGAGCGATAGCACAGCAAAAGGACTTTTGCACATGGCCGACCCAACTTCAATTTCTGACATTCCACATGAAGCCTCCAGGAGTTCTCCTCAGGAATAATGAACCTCAGGAGTAATTCCTGAATGCAGAGCCAGGAGTAACCCCTGAACATTGTCCTATGTAGCCTCAAAACAAACAAGCAAATACGTAGCCAGATTCTGAAGTGAGAATACACCAGGTATGGCACTTTCCTTTGTGCATGGCTACATGGCTGACCCAGGTTTGCAACCTGGAGCCCCATGAGGTCCCTTGAGTCCTTCCAAATGTCATCCCTGAGCACCATTGGTGTGATTTTTTTCCCTCTCACTTCCCGCTACTCCCCCAGCAAAAGACAACAACAACAAAAATACCAAATCCAAAACATGATATAACTCTGGTTGAATGTGTGTGTATATGAGGCCCTGGATTAGATCTCTAGTAGTATACTAACAAAAACCATACTTTTTCATATTCATAGTGTTCTATTCTTCTAAATATGTCATCTATTTATATTCCCTAAAGAAAATGTACCCATCATGAGCTCAAGCAATACAACAGTGGGTAGGATTTTTTTCCTTGCATGTGGCTGACCTGGGTTCGATCCCAGCATTCCAATATGATCTGACCCTGCCAGGAGGGATTTCTGAGCACAGAGTCAGAAGTAACCCCTTAGTACTGCCGAGTATGACCTCCAAAAAAAAGGAGGGGGGAGGAAAGAGAAGAGAGTGTGAGAGAGAAAGGAAAGGAGCAAATTGCTTGCCCTAGAGACAGGTGGAGGTGGATGTGGGTGGGAGAGAAATGAGAGACATTGGTGGTAAAAGGGGTGAACTGGTGAAGAGTGGTTTCTTTCAATAAAAGAAACTCAACAACGAACAATTTTGAATTTTGTAACGATGGTACTTAAATAAGCAATTAATTAAGAAAAAAAAAACCGGGGCCCGGGAGATAGCATGGAGGTAAGGCGTTTGCCTTTCATGCAAAAGGTCATCGGTTCGAATCCCGGTGCCCCATATGGTCCCCCGTGCCTGCCAGGAGCAATTTCTGAGCACTGCCAGGTGTGACACAAAAGCCAAAAAAAAAAAAAAAAAAAACAGCTGATCAGCTGAGAAGAATCCAAACCCACTCCATTGAGACTATCTTCAAAAGTCCCAATATCTCAATATTTAAGAAATAGCAAGTCATGAACTTTAGTTTAAGTAACATCATTCAACAGACCCTATTTAGCATAAAAAAGTTTTCCTTCTAATTTTATCAATGACTTCTTCCCCATACTATAGACTTCATGCAGACATGCATGTACATGCACACAAATGCACACAATACACACAAACACAACCCATACCCTTCCATGTTACTGAGTCTAAACTCTACCGGTTACCTCTAACTCTACTGCTGAGTCCATCTATTCCTTCCTCTAGACAACCTCCCCCTTAACACTCAGGCTTGGCCAGAATCCTTGAGCCTACCTCACCCCTGACACATACTCCCTGGGAGCATGGAGATTTGACTTCCAAAGGCACTCATAACATTTCCTCTGTTCCCATCTTGAGGTGATTTGTCTAACCCCAAAGTGCAGGTATAGCC
This sequence comes from Crocidura indochinensis, assembly GCA_004027635.1. NCBI lineage: Eukaryota > Metazoa > Chordata > Mammalia > Eulipotyphla > Soricidae > Crocidura > Crocidura indochinensis. Next base: position 2,780 of record PVKC010009899.1, on the reverse strand, counting down.
TTTTCTAGGCTCTCTCAGCTTGCAACATTTTTGGCACCAATGGAGATTGCATTATCTTTCCAGTAACAAAGGAATAGACTTAACTGTGAATGAATATTGTTCTCACTAGGATGTTAAGAGGAGGGATTCCCCAGAAGTATATGGAGGCCTTGCACCTTTGGGGAGTGTGGGAGCTAGGGTGGGTGTGGAATCATGAGGAATCGGTGCTGGAGGGGAAGTTGCTGACTCTGTGACCCATTACACAACACTGCCTTCTTCACAGAAGCAAGGCCTCAGACAGGCCTCTGTAGTCTCGGCACTCAATCTACAGCCTGTTTCTTTCAGCAGGGGCTCCCCAATGTCAAGTTTAGATATAAATGAGACTTTTGGGAAAATGGGCTGCAGGGCAACTGAGGAAGAACTGGTCACAGTAGAACTGGTCACTGCCACGCAGCCTGAGAAATGGGCTCTGTACTTTTTGCTGGATGCTACAGCTCCAAGATAGCCTGGATCTCCAGGACTGACTTCATTCATGGGACCAGGGATTTTTCAAGCAATTGACTTGGAAAAAGTAGCGTCTTTTTATTCATCTAAATTCATAAGTCATATCTATATGGCAGTTATAATTATGCCATATCAGAATTTTTGGTTTTTGTGTCTACTATCTTCTTTAGGAAGTTTCTATACCTAGCATACTTTAGAACAGGGGTCCTCAAACTTTTTAAACAGGGCCCAGTTCACTGTCCCTCAGACCATTGGAGAGCCAGACTATAGTATAAACAAAAATTACGAACAAATTCCTATGCACACTGCATACATCTTATTTTGATGTGAAGAAACAAAACGGGAACAAATACAATATGTGGTTCGCGGGCCGTAGTTTGAGGACCACTGCTGTAGAATGTAGTTGATTCTCAGTCTATTCATTCTTCTAATGAATGAGTGAATTCATCATTGAAAATAAAGTTACTGAAGACTTCTAATAATCTCAGACTCTCTTGTTGGAAAGCATACAATGATAATAATTATATGTATTTTTGATAAATCTGGACTAACCTGCAAGCATGAAACCATAGGCTAAAAAGATAGTTTTTTTTACTCCTCTAAAGTTTAGAATAGAGGCAATTTTTTTTAAACCAGGAGTAGCCCAAGAGTCCCTGGGAATTAAGTATTTAAATCAAGTATCTACTATATCTCTGTAACTCCGATTTTACAGACCACCTTTTTCTTGTATTTTTTCATATTTAACTACCCAAACAAACTATTTTAAGTGACTAAACCCAGGAAGGAGGCTTGAGAACAAACAGTTGGATTTATATTTTATTTTGCAGAATCATATTGTGTGTGGGGCCCTGCATTATAAGATTGCAACTGGGAAAGATTGTTATGTATAATTGTTGTGTCTCAACAATTAGAAAATGTGACACATCAAGAAGAAACCAGGGAGAGGGGCCGGAGTGATAGCACAGCAGTAGTCATTTGCCTTGCATGCAGCTGATTCAGGTTGAACCTCAATTCTATCCCGGGCATCCCATATGGTCCCCCAATCCAGGAGCAATTTTGAGTGCATAGCCAGGAGTAACCCCTAAGCATCACAGGGTGTGGCCCCAACCTCTCCCCCCCCAAAAAAGAAGAAACCAGGGCAAAAGAGAAAAAAGTCAGAAGTGTATATATATATGTGTGTCCATGTGTGTCTGTGTGTTTAAGTTAATCAATGACATCTGATATGTATATATAAAACCAGGTCCTGGGTCAGAATAATAGCACAGTGGGTAGGATGTTTGTCTTGCACATGGCTTAGCCAGGACCTACCTGGATTTGATCCCTGGAATCTCATATGGTTCCCTCAAGTCTACCAGGAGCAATTTCTGAGTGCGGAGCTAGGAATAACCCCTGAGTCCCACTAGGTGTGGCTCACCTATCCCCCAAAATGCAAAGAAAACCAGATTCTATATAAATAGCAAATTACAAGTACACGATAGTAGCATTATCTGATGTATTTATGCCAATACATAATTGGCATAAATTTCATTATGCTATTTGTGCCCAACCTGAACCAGGTGGTTCTGTTTCACAAATTTCTTGCACTTTGCCTCCCTTCCTAAATATCTAAATACTTATTTAAAAGTAAGTATCTCAAGAAATGACTTCTTACTGTAAATGACATTTTTTGCTCTAAGTGTCTAAGGCAGCCCCTTCTAATGTTTCTTATATGTATGTAAACAAAAACAAAAACATTAGAAGCTTTAACCCACTCAATGACTTAACTAGGTTCTAGCAGACATTTCTTTCATTGTAGGGTGGAATAAAAGATTGGGATAAGCCTATCTAGATTATGTGTTATGTACTAAGGATTATGGAAACCGTTTGCCCTACCTTTTGTTACAGACATTGACATTCACAGTATATACTAACTGTATGCTAGACAGGTGCCCATAAGCCATGGAAGTGCTTCCTTTTAAGTATGCAAATACTATTATCTATTTGGAGGTAGCACATCCCAGGAAATAACTGGTCAGGAAGTGTTGGGTAAGGGTAGAAAAAGGAGAACCAGCAATTTTGTTCTATATCCTGGGAGGTGCCATCTTCCTAAGCTAAACACTACAGGCAGGGGTGGGGACAGGAAGATCCTTATTAGCAGTTCACACACTATCCAGAGCAGTTTTACAGAAGGCTCCGTGTGTCAAGGGAACAGAAAACCAGATGGGAAAATATGCCACCTTAGTAGAATAGAGCTGTGTCAGGTGAAAGCTTGTTAGAAACTGAAAATTGAATCATATGGTATGAACATCACCTGGTTC
>PVKC010009898.1:0-26290 GCA_004027635.1 Crocidura indochinensis | reverse complement strand
TTCAAATGGCCAAAAGGCACATGAAAAAATGCTCCTCATCACTAATAATCAGGGAGATGCAAATCAAAACAACAATGAGATACCACCTCACACCACAGAGATTGGCGCACATTACAAAGAATGAGAATAATCAGTGCTGGCAGGGATGTGGAGAGAAAGGAACTCTTATCCACTACTGGTGGGAATGCCGTCTAGTCCAACCTCTGTGGAAAGCGATATGGAGATTCCTCCAAAATTGAGCTCTCATTCGACCCAGCTATTCCAGTCCTAGGGATATACCCTAAGAACACAAGAATTCAATACAAAAACCCCTTCCTCACACCTATATTTACTGCAGCACTATTCACAATAGCCAGGCTCTGGAAACAACCAAGATGCCCTTCAACAGATGAATGGCTAAAGAAACTGTGGTACATATACACAATGAAATATTATGTAGCCATCAGGAGAGATGAAGTCATGAAATTTTCCTATACATGGATGTACATGGATTCTACCATGCTGAGTGAAATGAGTCAGAGGGAGAAAGAGAGAGAAAGACGCAGAATAGTCTCACTCATCTATGGGTTTTAAGGAAAATAAAAGTCATTTTTGCAATAATCCTCAGAGACAATGAGAGGAGGGCTGGAACTTCCAGCTCACTTCATGAAGCTCACTACAAAGAGTGGTGAGTGCAGTTATAGAAATAACTACATAGAGGACTACCATAATCACGTGAATGAATGAGAGAACTGGAAAGCCTGTCTGGAGTACAGGTGGGGATGGGGTGGGAGGGAGGGAGACTTGGGACATTGGTGGTGGAAATGTTGCACTGGTGAAGGGGATGTTCTTTACATGACCAAAACCTAATCACAAACATATATGTAATCAAAATTTTTAAATAAAGAAAAAAAATTTCATACCAGAGATAGAAAATGGCTTTATTGTTAATAAAATTTGAAAATAGAATAGTATTATTATTTTAAACAATTACATACATAACTACAGCTGACTTCCAATGAATATGTTGTAAAACCAACAGCAAAACTGACCAAATGGATAACTAGAAACTTAGAAATATTATAAAGATGCAACATTTTACTAATAGAATAAGACACATTTTTTGGGGGGGGCCACACCCGTGACACTCAAGGGTTATTTCTGGCAATGCTCTCACAAATTGCTCCTAGCTTGGGGGACCATATGGTAGTCAGGGGGATTGAACTATGGTCAATCCTAGGCCAGCCACGTGCAAGGCTGTGAAAACCACCATAGGAGTAGTGCCACCTTACTAGACCCAGAATAAGACAGTTTTTAAAACCTGAATGTCTCAACAAAAGTATATACCAATAAGATGTAAGATATACCTAAACCAAGACCAAACAGGTGTAAGACCACCAAGTAGCAAATTAGACGCAGAGGAGACTACTTGCTTTAGCAACCCCCCGGGGGGGGGGGCTGTAGGGGAGAGGATATGGGAACTAGGATGGGAACTGAGGTGGACGGAGGACTTTTTGGTGATGGGAGTTCCCCTGATTTTATGTTAATTTGTACCTAAAATATGATTGCCAACGATATGTAACCCAACATGTTTAAAAATAAAAAATTATATTAAGAGAAAAAAAGAGATACCTAATGATTTCACCACAAAACATATCATTATATATTTTTTCTTGGGTTACTGGACTAAAATTTTAATTTGGACAATTAAAAATATTGAGTTGTGGATATTGATGAGTATAATTGCAAAAAATATATGGTTCTAACAATTTCTCAAAGCAGTTTATATAAGACATTATGAATATAAATAAAGTAAAATATGACATTACAGAATAACTTTAATGTAGTTAATAAATTTAGTGTGGGAAACTCATAATGAGCTAAATAATACATATATTTAAAATAAGTGAATCTCTAATCAAGAACTAACTCTTCAGCATAGGAAAATGGGAAAAAATTAAATCAAGCCAAAATAATGTATAAAGATAAAAAAATAAAGTATAAAATACGGGGCCCGGGAGATAGCATGGAGGTAAGGCGTTTGCCTTTCATGCAAAAGGTCATCGGTTCGAATCCCGGTGCCCCATATGGTTCCCTGTGACTGCCAGGAGCATTTTCTGAGCATGGAGCCAGGAGTAACCCCTGAGCACTGCCGGGTGAGACCCAAAAACAAAAAAAAAAAAAAAAAAAAAAAAAAAAAAAAAAAAAAAAAAAAAAAAAAAAAAAAAAAAAAAAAAAAAAAAAAAAAAAAAAAAAAAAAAAAAAAAAAAAAAAAAAAAAGAATAAAATACAAAGTGAAATGTGAGGAAAAATAAAAAGAGAAAGCAGTAAATTGCTGCAATAATGTAAACAAATGAGATATAACTATTGAAAATACAATAAAAAACTAGAGGATGATGAAATATTATTAGTTATATGTAGATACACAAATACAGGAGATTAAATACATTTATCAATAAATCATAAATCACTGACAAGCAGAATAAGAAAGAAATGCAATGATACAATGATTGAAAACATCCGTTAAAGAAAAAAACTACTATAATTGACTTCTCTGTTGAATTATGCATAGTATTTCAAATAATAATAAACAGATATTTTTTATTAATATTTTTTTATTTTTTGTATATTGTTGACAATAATATTTTAGGTACATATTAACATAAAATCAGGGGGATTCCCATATCAAATTGTCTTCCTTCCATCTCCATTCCCATCCTACCACAGATATTTTTAAACTTTTTCTAAAAAATAAATGAAGAAAATGATCACAACACATATTTACAACTTTTACACTACCCAGTTATGCTCTAATAAATTCAGGAGGACTGTAAGGTATAAGATTAACATATATGAAGATACTATTTTGTTAAGTGAATTAATTTAAATGATTTCACTTTCAGATGAGGAAAAAGATAAAATAACCAGAAATAAATTTAATAAAAGTTGTTTTCAGGGCTGGTAATATAACAAAGTTTGTAGAACATAAACTTACCATATGCAAGACAATGAGTTTGGTTTCTGAAACTCACACACTGCTCACTTCTCAACCTTCTTGAATTGGTCTCTGTTGGCTCCTAAGGAAACTGTCCAGAGCAATGAATTGTCATTGTTTTGTAGATATATGTCTAGTAACAATAGGAATGACCCCGATAAAAAATAGCTGGCTCATTTAATATTTCAAAATATTGTTGAAAATATTTTAATTCTTGGAAACTGATTATAATCAGATATTACTATACTTCATAATATTTACTGTATAGCTTTCACTCTATTGATCCAAATATTAAATATAGACCTCATTGATCTCCCAGTTTATTTACTTCTGAAATTTGCAAGTTTGCTTTCATTTTCAGCACAAAAGATTCAGAATATTCAAAATTATCTTTAAAGTTATAGCAAAGTTGGAGGACATATTTACGACAACTTCAAATCTTACTGTTTATTATAATCAAGACAGATGGTGCTGGGATCGCTAGACCTAAAACTAAGTGAAAAATATGCTTTACTACAATAACTTTTCCTCATTTTTTTAAGGATAATTTAAGTGTAGGAAATGAACAATCATTTCAATAAAGTAGCTGGAAAAACTGGATGTCCACATATAAAAGAATGTAAATAGGGGCTGGTGAGGTGGCGCTAGAGGTAAGATGTCTGCCTTGCAAGCGCTAGGCAAGGAAGGACCGCTGTTTGATCCCCAGGGCATCCCAGATGGTCTCCCCAAGCCAGGGGCAATTTCTGAGACCTTAGTAACTCCTGAGCAACAAAATGGTGTGGCCCTAAAACCAAAATCAAACCAAACCAAACCAAAACAAACAAACAAAAAAAACAACAATGTAATTAGACCCTTACCTCAAACCATACAAGCAATTGATTTAAAATGAATCTTATATCAAATTAAAAACAAGGAAGCAAAGCTGATGAATGAATTAAGAGTAAAAAAAAAAAAAAAACTGGTGTGGGCCAGAGCCATAGCGCAGCAGTAGGGCCTTGCACGCTGCTGACCCAAAACGGACCTTGGCTTGATCCCTGATACCCCGGCATCCCATATGGTCCCCCAAGCCAGGAGAGATTTCTGAATTCAGAACCAAGAATAACCCCTGAACGTCACTGGGTGTGGCAGAAAAACCAAAAAAAAAGAAGAAAAAAAAAGAATTGTAATTCTTTTTTTTCTTTAAGTGTGTGTTTGATTATTTTTCAGAACACTTTCTGTTTAAAACCGATCTAGATATTGTTTGGGGTCTGAACCGGAGGGTTTAGATTTTAGAAACTGGTACATACTGACAACAGAACTGAAGTTACCAAAATAGAAGAATATGGAGCATTGGAGCAAAGAAATTTTGTTTAACAAGATAAATGGAAGGTGGGAAGAAAACAATTAAATGAAAACATGAAAAAGTCTTTGCTACCACAATATAGACCATGGTTTCTTACATATAGCTTAAAAGTAGAAGCTACTAGAAAAAATTGAACCTCATTGTTAAAAATATTTGCATTACAACAAATATTAAAATATGAAAACAAATATATATGCATAAATATTAAACAAAAAGAACATCCACCTCAAAAATCTATTAATTGCTAAAAGAGCATAATGCAATTTTTCCATATACTTTCAATAGAATATGCATATTTTATGGTTTAAAAGAAAGAATGTATATTGCAATATGAGTGAAACTTAGAAAGCAAAATAGACCATATACAAGTAATTGACCGAATGGATCCAGAACATAGTACAGTCCATAATTATTTGTCTTGCATACCTGGATTTAATTCTCAGCACTCCATATAATCCCAAGAGTTTGCCAACACTGATAGGTCACTGAGTACAGATTCAGGAGTAAGCCCAGAGCACTGCAGATCCAAAAAATAAAACAAAGCAATATCTCCTAAAAGAATGAAAATAAAGGATTGACCACATTTTTTTTTTTATGATTCTCTATATATATCAACATAAGAAAATTCAGAGGGAAAAGGTAAAGATGAGTACTATGGAGACTTTGGGGAACACAGAGTAGAGAGTAAGTCTTAATTAATGAAGGCTTTCTTTCAAACATGAAAATATTCTAAAAGTAGATTCTGTTCTCCTGGTTATAAAATTCTGTGCATATTATGAAAACATCTGAAATATAGACTTTAAAACAATTAAATATTACTGAAAAAATTATTGATGATCAACTGATCAACTACAGAGTGGTAGATTTAATGTGCAAAGGCCTGGTTCCAGTATCGTTCTTCATTACCAGCATCTTCAGGTATACCCATGGCAGCAGGAGCATCTTAGCACTGCCTGTGAAATGATCCTGAATCTCCAATTACTCCAGAAATCAGAGCATGGTGAGCATTGTTTAAAGTGGCCTTGTTTTCCAAGCACCACCATGTAGGCCACCCTAAGCACTGTAAACATACACTAAGGACAATAATTCTGTCCATCTGTGCTTGCATTTAGATCCATCTGGCATTTTAATGTGATGGTAAGAGATTTACACTTTGTTTAGTCTGTTTAGAAGAGTTGTTTTTGCCCCCTAACAAAAGGGCCCAAAGTTTCATGTAATTAATGCCTAAATTATATAAGGTTAGTGAGGTATTACCCAAAAGAGATTAAAGACCAGATGGCAACTAAAAATAAAGTGAACCTCTACTACAGTTTTATACCAATGTCAGCTCTAATTAACCTTGAAGATATAAAACTTTTTTGCCTATTAAGATAAAATATAGCAGATTAGGAGATCATTTTAAATTTTGTGGACATTTTTTCATAACATAGTAGCAAACCTATTACTCTCTAGAGCTTTTATTAAGAAGAAAAAGTGCTACTTTCTCCATTCCCAACACACAGAGGCAGGATCAATTTTCTTGCATGGCTCTGTGGGTGAAGTTGGAATTACATTTTAGTCAATATATTTCCAAACATAAAGCTAAGGTTTAATTCACTTAGTAAAAGCAGCAATTCTCAGTGATATTTGATTTCAAATTTCTGTAGCTGTAATAGTTGGCGATAACCGGAACTATCGTAAATGATAGGAAATCATTAGATCATGTGTATTAGTAGGACAATTCACCATGTTGGCACTCTCTGTGAATTATTTAGTATACTTGTCAAAAAATGCAGAAGCAACACATTGAATGAGTCATTCACTGAGTTCCTTTTTCAGTCATAACAGTTATTTAAATTTCATTTAAAAATTATATGAGCTATGCAAAGAGAATAGTGAAAGAAAAGTGAACAGAATAATTTAAGTAAGGTATGCCTATTTTAGTTTAATGTACAATAAAGAAAATCATATGTGAATTCTTAATCTATCAGAGTTAAACTTAAATGCATACAAATCAATACAATTTAACATACTTTACTTATATACTTTTCTAGTATTTTTAAAAGTATTCTCAATCAAATGTTTTTAACTACTCCCTCCAAGCAAGTTTTGTTTCAGACTTTGTACATGAAATTTTTTTTTTTTTTGGTTTTTGGGTCATACCCAGCAGTGCTCAGGGGTTACTCCTGGCTCCATGCTCAGAAATTGCTCCTGGCAGGCACGGGGGACCATATGGGGCACCAGGATTCGAACCGATGACCTTTTGCATGAAAGGCAAACGCCTTACCTTCATGCTATCTCCCAGGCCCTACATGAAATTTTCTAAAGCATATATCTATACCTTTTTCCTCTGAATGTGTTCTATCTAAAATATTTAACACTAGTTCACAATGATGCATTTTATAAACCCAATCTGTACAGCAACGTAACCTGTACAAGGCAATTAAAATCAAAATTAGCCCCATGTAAAGCAATATTTTTCTGGTAGATGTAACATATCCTTTTAAACACTGACCAAAACAGATCTTAGATATTAAAGCAGTTGACAATCTGGATTGGGAAGATAACTCAAGTCTGAGCCCATCGCCTTACTTTTGGGAAACCCCTAGGTTTCACATACATGCTCCACTGTCACTTCAGGGTGTAGTCTATCATTTTCTGAGAACCGCTGCTTTTGTCTGGTAGCCTCCAGCATTAGTGGACCTGAAAAGCAGCCTATTACCCCACTTGATTTCTGAATAATCTGGTTTGATTGGTCAAGTATTGCCAAGAAGGGTCCCTGATATCTCTGAGAAAAGCTTCACAATCCTTCTCCCAAAAGATAGTAGAGTATTTAAGTTTAATGCAATTAATATTATTGTGCAGGTGTTATAGAATTATGTGATAAAATAAAATTTCATGTAGGCCAGAGAGATTGTACAGTGGGCAGGATATACGTTTTGTTTACAACTAACCAGGGGATAAAAACCACAACATCCCATATTGTCCAGTGAGTCCATGAGAATGATTCTGAGCAGAGATAAGACCACACTCTGAGCACAGTTAGGTGTCACCCAAAACCAAGTAAATAAATAAATAAATAAATAAAATTTTTATGTAATGAATGATTACTTTAATGATTCCCTTTTCAGGGTAGCTCACCATATTTAGATGTCATAATATCTTTATATAAGCTTTCTTAAGACTATCAGACTTTATTGAGATTTAAGATTTTTATTTATTTATTTTTTATATTTTATTTAAACACCTTGATTACATACATGATTGTGTTTGGGTTTCAGTCATGTAAAGAACACCACCCATCACCAATGGGCATTTGGGGGGGGGTACACCTGGTGATGCTCAGGGATTACTCTTGGTTATGTGCTCAGAAATAGCTCCTGGCTTGGGGGATCATATGCGACTATGGGGAATCCAACTGTGGTTCGTCCTAAGTTAGCACATGCAAGGCAAACACCCTACTGTTTGTGCCACTGCTCAGGCCCCAAGATTTAAGAGTTTTAGTGAATATAATTGGTGACAAATGCATGTCTAAAATAATAACTATTAATTAGAAAGTATTAAGACTCAAATATAGGGTCAGATATAAAAATCCAAATAATTACTTTGAGTAAAAAAGGAAACAATTAATTTTATATTTACCTTCAATTTCATCTTTCTTGTTTGTTTGGGGCTCAAGGGACTATAGAGGATGCCAGAGATAAAGTTTGGGTTGAAATGCATGCCAAGTGACTTTTTCAGTATACTATTACTCAAACCACTCACCTTAAAGCTCATAACTTTTAGTTATAGCAGTTATAGCAGGGATATTTTTAGTTTTATTTTCAGTCAGTACAAGTATATTCTTGTTTGTTTGTTTGTTTGTTTGTATTTTGGATCACACCTGGTGACACTCAGGGATTATTCCTGGCTAAGCGCTCAGAAATCGCTCCTGTCTAGGGGGACCATTTGGAATGCTAAGGATCAAACCAAGGTCTGTCTTGCCATGTGCCAGGAAAACACGCTACTGCTGTGCTATCGCTCTGGTCCCAGTGCACGTATATTCTTATATATATGTATACTTCTATACTTAAAAAATGATTTGTGTTATTTTGTTTTGTTTTCCTTAACACCACAATTCTTATCTGTATACATACATCTTACTATTTAGCAATGTTAACTGTTTCCTAATGTTTTCTTGGAATATTAAACAACTGTCCTTTAACACTGAACTCCTTGTTAGTTTTTTATTTTTAATCACAACAGTACTTAGAACTCTTTCAGCCAGTGTAAGTTGTTCTTTTTCTTTGTGTGTTACTTTTGTTTTGTAAAATGTAGATTTTTACTTGTTTTTGTGTGCTGCCTCATTTGACACAGGAATAGCATCAGTGGATATATGACTATTATGATAAATTTGCAAACCACAAACAAAAGAAACTCATTGAAAGTTCTTAAGTTGCTATTAAAATCTTGATATTGAATTCCATATAAGGGTAATGGGCCAAGGATTTTTAGAATACAAGAGCTCAACATTATTATTCTTCAATTTTGATGTACCAGTTGGTAGAAAAGAATTAATAAATTTGTATAAAGGAGGTTTTTCCACAATAGTCATGCAACTAAGTAAAAGAAAAGCAGTATGTATATCAGTGAAGAATATGTAAAGACTTTATTTATCATATAAAAAATTATACAAAGCCACCTTTGACCTGTGTAAAGTTGTATGAGAAGATAGTGGGGGAAAGGTATAATGACTTTATGAAGTTTTAATTTTATGGTGGTTACTTTTTTGGGATAAAAGTAGCAATTATATTATTGCTAAAACCAAATAAAGGAAACAGACTTCAAATTTTATGATTTCAGTCATGCAAAGGGGGTCAATTGGTAGCATTCAAATTCTAATTCTGTTTGTCTCATATATTTGGGATGAGAGAGAATGCAAAAGAAAGAGGAAAATAAGAGTCAAATTTGTCCAATAAACATATTAAAGGGAATATATATAATATTGTATTTGAACATTTTTAAAACATGCAATCATGTTTCAAATTATTATTAAAAATAATTTTAAAATTTAAACAAATTTGTTTGGAACATGCTGAGTCTTCTTAGGCTTATTATTTCATAATTATATCTCTAGTAAACAGCAATATTTTATTTTATTTGTATTAATTTATTTTTGATAATATCTTTAAACACTGTGATTACAAACATGATTGTAGAATATGGTTGTAGTGGAGTTTCAGTCATAAAAAGAACATACATACCCCCTTGCACCATTGCAACCTTCCCATCACAAATGTCCCCATTTCTTTTCTCCCTCCCCCCCGCTTTTATTCGAGGCAGACTTTCTACATCCCTTACTCACAGATATTGTTATGATAGTTCTCAGCATATTTATTTCTCTAACTGCACTCACTACTCTTTGTAGTGAGCTTCATATCTTGAGCTGGTCTTTCCAGTCCTCATCTCTGAGAATTATTTCAATGTCTTATTTTTCTGAAAATCCATAGATGATTGAGGCTTTTCTGTGTCTCTCTCTCCCTCTGACTTATTTCACTCAGCATAATATATCCTTGTACATCCATGAGTACATAACACCAATATTTTAAAGAAATAAAATAAAATATTTAAAGAAATAAAATAAAAGAAAACCCTAAATCCAAAGAGCAACAAATTCCACCAAGACACTATAGATTTTATGAGTAGAATTGTGTGGGGCTTAGAGGTAAATTTGAGAACTAAATAATAGAACCCCCCTTGTCTATTGGGAAAAATAATTACATGCCATTTTGTTTAAATTCACAATTTTATATAAGCTGCAGTTAAAGATGATAATGTACTTTGTTCTGTTCATAAAATTATATGAAGTTTATGTAAAATTGAGGGAACTAGAAATCTAATATTGGTCCGTTGCATTCTAATACTTCATAATCATTAGACATGGAAGTTTTTTTTTTTTAAAAACTATGATTACATAAAGCCATAAAGTTGCTTTTCATTGAGCTTCTACCATACAACACCCATCTCTTCACCCATCAATTCTCCCACCAATGTTCCAAGTTTCTCTTCATCCCTAAGTGTGTCACTATGGCAGACACTTTTTGTTTGTGTTTTGTTTTGTTTTGTTTTGTTTTAGGCACTGTAGTTTGCAATATTATTACTGAAAGGGTATCATGCATATCACTTTACCTCCTTTCAGCACCCAGCTCTTGTCCAGAGTAATTACTTTCCACTATTATTGTTGTAATAATCCCTTCTCTGACCTAACTGTCTTACCTCAATTGCGGCAAGCTTTCTAAGGACCAGTCCTTCTTGTCTTTTTGGTTTTACTTTTTCTACTATGTTTCTTTATATCCAATAAATGAGTGCAGTCATTCTAAGGATGTGAACTTTTCTTAAACATTTAATACAATAGCATTACAAAAGAATCTTTGTTGGCTTTTATAAAAAAATAGTTCAAGTAAAGCTAAGAATTTTATTATTACTCTGATACAAGAGTTTTAAAGTAGACAATGCTAGATTAATGTTAGGTGAGATGGGACTAATTTTGTTCACACTGATTCCTTAGACTATTCAAAAATGTGAAGTATAAACAATGGAACTCTGACACCAACTCCAGAATCTGGGTAGCATTAACACTTGTCCTGATGTCTAGTTCTCTTTCCCTAGATTTGTTCTAATTTCTATTTGATCAGGGTTATATGGAGAAAAAAGAATGACTACTCTGAGCTTTTACATATTTAAATAATTATGTACTTTGTATAGTTGTAGCATTTACATTTCTGAAACTCCATTTCTCTAAGACTGAATCTTAACAGTGGGATATCAAGAAGCATGCTTTGACTTGAAGGTACTTAATTAAATGGTTGTATATATAAATTCAAAATATGCCTATCAATCTTGTCTTAAGAGGTTACATAAATATTTTTGATCCACAATATGGTACTAAAGAACATAACATGAAAAAGTAATTTAAATTCCCAGAGTATTGAGAGAAAATATTATGACCAAAATATACCAAGGAGAATCATTGATAGAGGTCTGTATGCATGGCAGCCATGACCAGTATGTGATAATGTCACCATAGCTAGGGACCAAATTATAAAAGTCTGTAAACTATGTAAAAGATTTCCTCTTATAAGCAATGAGTAGTTATAAATATTAAAGTCTTAAATAATTTCTCTTTTACTCCTCAGAAAATAGGAGACAACATCTAAGTAAATTTGAACACTAGAAATGAGTACAATGAAAGTATTTTTTGTTAATGCTTATAAACAGAAGAGGGCATTGTTCACTTTCAATTCTGTCAAACAAGGAAGCATTGGCTACATAAATTTCATTTTTATATGCATTTTTCAATGATATGTTAAAATGAATTTTACATTAAGTCACTGAGTTTACAAATATGAATATCTAACTATAAAATGAAAATAAAGAATAATATTTATTATGTTTATTAACATTTAAAATCTATATCCACACATGTTGAAGGTAAGTACCTTTTACTAGCTCTTTATGGTATGACCATGTATGTAAAAAGTTATCATTTCTAAATAACTCTTTCAGAACATTCATAAAAATCATAATATAGGCAATCACAATTTCCAACTTATGTGTCAGCAAATAATATTGCAGAATAAATGGTATCCCTGTTTCTTTATTAGACTACTAATAATTTAGCATATTTTAAATGTTTATTCAAATAATTGTGGTACCTGTTTTTAAGAAATGGCAAATATTGTGGATAGTTAATTAGATGCCAGGAACGCTGTGTAGGAGAGATTTTCCTCCTCATGACTACCTTATGACCTCAATTTAAACTGCTTTAGCTTTTTAGCTCTAGATGGAAGTCCAGATGTCTGGGCATCTGTAGGAACAGTGAAAGGAGTCATTTCATGCATCCATCTAGGGTGCTGACTCGTGCCACCATCTGTGAAAGGGAAAAATCTAACTCAGTGCTCATAAAGTAATTTGTAAGTAGATTGTCAATTCATATGGATTTAACATTCACGAAGTTGTAACACTATATGCTGTTTCATTCTGCTTCATTTCAGAGTAAGATTAAAAAAAGAAGATGCTAACTTCTCCATAAAGAGATCACTCCTTTAAAATCCATTTATTATTTTTATTATTAAAATAGCTAGAGATTTCTCTTTCCGAATAAAAAGATTGATGGATTCCAAAGATTATCGTTAATGCATTTTAATCCTATTGTAACCTAGAAAAATTATAAGAAAAATACAACTTTTTTCATTGTCTGTAAAAAGTAAAAAAAGCTGTTGTCTTGTTGCATGGTAATTGGTGAAATTTACAGAAGTATTTGTAGGCTTATTTTATAATCTAGTCAGCATATTCTGGGTATTTGCCCAGGTAAGTTCCTAATTGACTAAAATATATGTTCCTATAAAAACCTGCATATGAATGACTGATGTTTATTTTATTTCTCCTCATCTATATCCTCACAATTTCAGTCTGATTTATTAATTTTTTTTTGTGAATTATATCCAAAGTGATGATCAGGAAGTCCGGCACCCATACTGGTGATAATCAGAAAATAAGCCCTCATAGTTCAGTGAAGGACCAAAAATAAAGATAACAAATAGATAGAGAATTGTAGGCCTATATCTTTGATGATCACTGATTTAAAAATCCTCAATAAAATACTAGCAAATAGAATCCAACAATTCATCAGGAATATCATACAATGACAAAGAAGGATTCATTCCAAAGATAACAGGATGATTTACCATCTGCAAGGCAATCAATAAAATACACCATATAAATAAATAAAACATAGTCATAGCAATAGAGAGGAGGCATTTATTATTGTCCAACACTCATTCATTATAAAAAACATTCAACAAAATTGAATTGAAGGAACTTTTCTCTGTACAATAAAAGCTATTATTTAATGGGGAAAAGCTAAAAGCCTTTCCTCTAAGATCTAACACATGACGCGGTTGTCAACTCTCACCACACCTATACAATATAGTACTGATGTACAATTTATAATGTAGGTTGCCAACTCTCACTACTTCCTCTTTTTTTTTTTAGGGCCATACCCATTTGATGCTCAGGGGTTACTCCTGGCTAAGGACTCAAAATTGCCCCTGGCTTGGGGGGACCATATGGGATGCCGGGGGATCGAACCACAGTCCTTCCTTGGCTAGAGCTTGCAAGGCAGACACCTTACCTCTAGCGCCACCTCGCTGGCCCCAATTCTCACTACTTCTAAAAGATTTAG
Source organism: Crocidura indochinensis (assembly GCA_004027635.1). Classification (NCBI taxonomy): domain Eukaryota; kingdom Metazoa; phylum Chordata; class Mammalia; order Eulipotyphla; family Soricidae; genus Crocidura; species Crocidura indochinensis. The sequence continues at coordinate 12,772 of PVKC010009898.1, read as the reverse complement.
AAGTGGTCTACTTTAAACTGATTATCAAGGGCATCCAGATAGGAAAGGAAGCATTCAAATCCTCACTACAGTTTTTGTAGATGAGATGACAATATATTTGCAAAATCCTAGACTTCCAAAATTTCTAGACATAATAGATTTGTCTAGTAATGTGGCAGGCTACAAAATCAATACACAAAATTTTATGGCATTTTTATATTAAAATGAAACGAGAAAAAATTTTTTTGCTTTGTGGACCACACCTGGTGATGGTCAGGGGTTATACCTAATTATGCACTAAGAAATCCTTCCTGGCTTAGGGGACCATATGGGTCATCGGGAGATCGAACTGGGGTCCATCCTAGGTTAGAGCATGCAAGGAAAACACTACTGCTTGTGCCACCGCTTAGGCCCCACAGAAAATATTTTTTAAAAATTCCATCCAAGGGGCCCGGGAGATAGCATGGAGTTAAGGCGTTTGCCTTTCATGCAAAAGGTCATCGGTTCGAATCCTGGTGCCCCATATGGTCCCCCATGCCTGCCAGGGGCAATTTCTGAGCATGGAGCCAGGAGTAACCCCTGAGCACTGCCGGGTGAGACCCCCCCCCCAAAAAAAAAGAAAATCAAATACCTAAATCATTTTAACTAAAGATGTGAAAGACCTATACAGATTAACCTATAAAGTACTAATTTACGAAACAAAAGTGGACATATGAAAATTGCATATCTCAAAATTCCTGGAATGGGGCAATTAGAATAATTAAAATGGCAATACTTCCCAAAGCATTTTACATTTTACAGATTAAATACAATCCCTATAAAGATACAGATGACATTTTAAATAAAAGTAGGTCAAACAGGCGCCAGAGAGATAACATGCAGGTAAGGCGTTTGCCTTGCATTTAGAAGGATGGTGGTTCGAATCCCAGGATCCATATAATCCCCTGAGCCTGCCGGGAGCGATTTCTGAGTGTAGAGTCAGGAGTAACCCCTGAGCGCTGCCGTGTGTGACCCCCTCCCCCCAAAAAAATAAGATCAAACACTTCTGAAATTTATATGGAACAGTAAGCCTACACTAATAGCTAAAGCTATCTTTGGGAAGAAGAGTAAGAGGGGTAGATCTTAACAAGAATAAAACATATAACCCTACAAAAATGGGGAGACAAGATAAAGAGAAACATTCTCACAGAAGAAATACATACGACCAAAAAGGCACGTAAAAAAAAGCTCCAAAACATTAATTATCAAAGAGATGCAAATCAAAAATAGTAATGTGATATCTCACACCAAGAAACTGGTATACATTACAAAGAAAAAGAACAACCATTGCTAACATGATTACAAGGAGAAAGGGACTCATTCATTGCTGTTAGAAATTTTTATTGGTCTAGTCTTTTTTTGAAAACAATATGGATAGTTCTCAAATCAGCAGCAGCAGTAGCAACAACAAATCGAAATGGACCTGCCCTATGACCCAGCAATACCACTCCTAGAAACATATCCTAGGGCCACAAAAACAATTCGGAAAAGTCCTTTGCACTCCTATGTTTGTTGCAGCACTATTCACAGTAGACAGATACGGAAATGAATCCAAGTGTATCTGAAAAGAAATGATAGGATTAAGAAACTGTGGTATATCTATTTATGAAATACTATGCAGTTGTTGGGAAAAATGAATTAATAAAATTTGCTTTTACATGGATAAATATGGAGAGTGCTAAACTGAGTGAAAAGAATTAGAGAAAGAGGAGTAGACATACAATGATCACAATCATTTGTGTGATATTAAGAAAGAATAGTATTATAGCCAAATACAATAGAGATGAGGGTCAGGATTATCAGTCTATATTAAAAATCTTGCCAAAAATAGTGAGATAGAGATATTATAGTGGAGAAGAGACCATTATGATAATGATAGTTAGAAATGATTGTTCTGGATGTGAACTGGGAGCTCAAAGTGATATGCATGAAACTCCTTAAGGAGCAGTATTGTAAAACACAGTGTCTAGAACAAGAGAGAAAGAGAGAGAGGAGAGAGACAGAGAAAGAAAGATAATAAACATGTCTGACCCAGAGGTAAACAGGAGAGAGGGCAGGATGGAGGATAGGAAGGTGGGAGGGAAACTAGGAACACTCTTGGTGGAAAATATACAACGGGGAGGAGATGGATTTTGGACATTGTATGACTGAAATCCAATCATGAAAACTCTGTGACTGAAAAAAATAAAATTAAGAGTAAATGAAAGAAGATTTGTAAAAGAAAATAATACTTTAACAAAGTAGAATTAGATCATAATGTTCAATAAACATGCATTATTCAGAAAGAAACTATGAACTTATACTAAGAAATAGACAATAATGACAGTTTTCATGTTGTAGAATGAATTATCAAATATTCTTTTTATCAATAGTTTTTAGAGCCAATTGTTTATAATTAAGTATATTTATAATTGAGTCCTATGACCTAAACATCTGAAACAGTACATATTTTATTTTAATGAATTATTGGCATTTTAGATATTGAATTTATATTTGAATTTAAAATTGTCATTTATATTTAAAATATTACATTTGTTATATTTATTTGAAATAAACTCTTCACTTGATGGACCTCTGTTCAGTTTATAAGGTGACTGATATAAAAATGTAAGTTGCATAAAGAAAGTTTAAAAGATCACAGAACTCTGTGTATACTACTGTTTTCTTGTTTGCTGAAAGTAATTTACTCAAAATAGTGGTGGATGACCTTTCAAGCACTTCATTTTTTTTTCACAACTGAAAACACACACTTTACAACTTTGCCATCAAAATGTGCTATACTGACAAAGACCAGTGACAAATTGATAAAAATATTCTTTAGAGAGGTTCACAAATCTGTATATTATTATAGTCAATCTATGTCATTTTTTGCCACAGGATACTGTTAAGTTTATAGAGACTTGGAACATATTTTTTAGAAAAAATAATAGACTAGAAAGTGTGGAAAATAATCAAGTCACTATAAAGGTGACCTCCCCCACCCCCCAAAAGAAAAGCATGTTGCCCATTCTTCTTGGTGTGAATGCAGGGATATAGCATGGTTCAGGAGTAGGTACTACCATTTGTGACACTGAATATAAAGCTAGATCACTTGGGACCAAAATGGTTCTTATAATTGAACGATTTAATCCAGCATATAAATGCAGCCAAAAATAATGTTTATTTTCTGCAGTTCACTTGAAGATTATTGTATCTACAAAGACGACATTGTCCAGTGGACAGGGATACCGATTGCTCTTCCTGTAGAGTCCAAGCACCACCAGTATTTTTTGGGTGCAGAAAAAGAGCAAAAAGTAAACCTAAGCATTACTAGATGTTGCTCATAAACAAAATGAACATACCAACAAAAACATATAAATATAATTCATATTTTAGCAAGTAGTTTATTATATTGCCTTCAGGTGTCATGTAAAAACCACACAGAGATTGATTAAATTTATCATTTTGGGAGAATTTGAATATACAGAAACAAAGTGTTGAAATTGTTTTTAATGAACTTCCAGTAATAGGAATTAATCAAAGGGATATAACATCTGGAAATGAAGATTTTGTCTTAAGAACTGAGTTTACATAAGGGGTATAGAGCTTTGAAAGAGGCCCTTGGTAGGGAACCTGGAATAGAAAAGCAAACTTCCATGATGAGTGTGTTTGAATAATATTTGCATAAAAGTGTATATATAACAGAGTAATGAACCTTGACACCTCAATAAAAGTGGATTAAAAATGACAGAAGAAGTGGTGCCCGGGAGATAGCATGGAGGTAAGGCGTTTGCCTTTCATGCAAAAGGTCATCGGTTCGAATCCCGGTGCCCCATATAGTCCCCCGTGCCTGCCAGGAGCAATTTCTGAGCATGGAGCCAGGAGTAACCCCTGAGCACTGCCGGGTGTGACCCCCCCAAAAAATGACAGAAGAACTTAATGCAGGAGCCATAGTACAAAGAGTAGGGCGTAAGATGTTTTATAGTCTCCAGAGGTGCGATCACCATATATGAACTAGGTAGGAGTTATTCCTGAGAGTTGAGCCAGGAATAAACCTTAAACTCTACTGGATGTGGCCCCAAAATAATAAAAATGAAAACAAAAAACATTCCCCTAAGAAAGGGTACGTAATAGTCACTGTAATTTTTACATAATCTTGTAGTTTGTGTGATATTGTGTACATAAAAGTTGCTAAAAGTAAAGCATAAATGCTCTATATGTGAACACATTAAATAACAAAAGGTCAAAAATGTGTTTTTAAACTTTCAGTAACCATTTTTAAATATATGCTTGTATCAAATATTCATGTGCACTTTTTTTTTGGTTTTTGGGTCACACCCGGCAGTGGTCAGGGGTTACTCCTGGCTCCATGCTCAGAAATTGCTCCTGGCAGGCACAGGGGACCATATGGGGCACCGGGATTCGAACCGATGACCTTTGTATAAAAGGCAAATGCCTTACCTCCATGCTATCTCCCGGGCCCCGATTAACATATACAATTTCTATGCCAATTAGCTCAATGAGCTAAAGAAGGCACATTAAAACATTTGTATGTGACCATTTATTTTGTAAATACAGTATTTCTTTTATGTTTATTTTACTGTCTACATTAAGAATTTAGTTGAGATCTCATTAGCTCTGGAACGTATTCACTTTTTATTTGCAGCAATTTTATATTCTAAGCATCAACATGTTTTTCTAGATTTTCTTTTCCTTTACTTCAATTAGTTGTCAGACTCTCAGTTTCCCTCTAGATGGCAGAGTAGTATTCTGAATCCTAAGGATGCCCTTTGTAATAAACATTTTAAACATTTATGCTATCTCTGTCTGCTAGGTTTGTTGAAAATAGGTTTTCTCTTTCCTCTAGTTAAAACAAAGGAGAGTATTAATGTGTGATATTTTAAAGCTGGTGACTACAATAAAAGAAGAAAGTAAATACAATATTAAAAATATATATTAAACCTGTTACATACCTGGAAGTGTTGTAGTGATGGATCTGGCTTGTTTGCATTTACTGAAAGACCCAGAAACAGTACATTGCAGTGCCTTTAATATTCTAGATATTTCCTTTCAGAGTATAGTGCTTTGCATTCAGTGTAGTAGCCTTTATTACTTGTTCGAGGATTCCTGATGAAAGAACTGTAAAAACTCTTAGTGGCAGCATATTTTCACCGTTTCTCAAAAGAAGATCCCATCAAACTTTCAGGATAAATATCTATGAATTCTGAGCAAGTTCAGGATGGAGATTCTACAGATACCAATGCTGAGCTCTTCCAAATAGTATGCATTCTTTTTTTGCACAGTGATTTCTAGCCCTCCAACAAAACCTTGTACTTCCTCTGCAGTCAGTAAGACTGATCTAGTTCTGCATTTAGACACTTAAAAATTGAAAGAGCTTTTCAGCTTTCTAATCACGAACTATTGTAGAGCATTTGTAGTTTAAAATAGCAATTTTTTCATTGATCTGTTTTAAGTCTGAATTTTTATGTGAAACAGTTGATTTATGCTCGGTTATAAGAAGCAAAATTATGAATGATAAAACATGGTAATTTAAAAATGTACTAAGTGAATGACACAATAACATGAAAACAATAATACAAATAAAATTAGTCTTAACCTACAATGACAACTTTAAAAATATCATTTTTTTTCAACTTTATGTAACATCTATACAACTTACGTTGTTTAATAACTGGAAGAGGTAAATAAATGAACAATATTTAACACTGACATAATAGATTCAAAATAGAACTTATCCATTAACACATTGATATTATTATGCTTAATAAAATGAGTCAGAGGAAGAGGGATAGGCATAGAATAATCACACTCATTTGTGAGATATAAGACAAAAAATGATAGCATGGTAATAATATTCAGAAATAATGATGATGAGGGCCAGAAAAATCAGACCATGGTAGAAAGTTTACCCCAATTCTGTGCAAATAGGATAGAAAACAGACCACTATGATAATGAATGTTGGCAGTAATATCTCTGGACAAAAAAAGGGTTCTAAAAGGGGATAAAGTCATATGCATGATATGTTCTCCTAAATCAACAAATAGTGTAAACCACATTGTAAGAAGGGGGAGAGAAAGAAGAGATGGGTGGGGGAGAGAAAAATAGAAGTAAAATAACTGCCAAGAGGCAGGCAATGGGGCAGTTGAGTGAAGGTGGAAGGAAAACTGGGGACACTGGTTGTGGGAAACATGAACCAGTGAAGTATGTTGACTGAAACTTAATCATGAAAAAATTTGTAGCCATGGTGCATACATGAAGTAATTATTAAAAAATGTATCCATTAACTAAGGCAAGTAAACAGACTACAGTATGGATTTCAGAGATTATTTTAATACCTGCCATTTATACTTACGTCAAATGGAAAATATTTACCATTCACTATTTTCTTGAAAGAAAAATTTAAATTTTCTTTATAATTAATAGGAATATGATGGTGATACCTATTGTTTTTATAGTAGTACTCTTATTGTTGAAATTAGATAAGTAAATTTTATCAAACATAAATGAAATGGCCAGACTGGTGGCACAAGAGCTAAGTCTTGCCCATGCTAATCTAGGATGGACACCGGTTTGATCCCCCAGGGTCCCATATGGTCCCCCAAGCCAGGATCGATTTCTGAGTGCATAGCCAGGAGTAATCCCTGAGAGTCACCAAGTGTGGCCCCAAAACCAAGACCAAAACCAAATCAAACAAAAATAAAACATAAATGAAAACATTACATGTAAAATATATCATATACTGCATCTATTCATAACCTTCTCAAATTTTAATAAATCTATGGATGAAATAGATGTATTATTTCAACAAATAATAGTGCCAATGTTTCAAATATTCAGGAATGCACAATATAGTTCTTGATTTTGCTAATGTTAAAGGCAAGTTCTTTTCATCTTTACTTGATAATATGTCAGCACATAAAAGAAATATTTATACTATACACATAACATATACACATACTTATACTATACACTTATATTATAAGAAATACACATACTATAATAACATTAAGAACTTGTATATAGTCATACTGCAATCTCTAAGAAAATTAATTATAATATCATATAACATACTGAGATTAATACACACCTTTTCATATTACACAAGATGAATGCTGAAGTATAATATAAAAATAAAATGTGATAATATACTCAAGACAATAGGTAAACAAATTTGAAACTATACAGTGGAGAATATTTAATAAGCAATAAAGATCATGATGAATCTGCCTTTGGTAAGAATTATTTTGAGAAAGATGTTTCGCCTCTTGTACATCAAGTTTGAAAAGTAAATTATTTATTATGATTTTATTAGTTATTAAGGTATCTGATATTCTGGCATTTAGCATATTTCCTTCAGGCTTTTCTGCTATCACTATATTAGAAAATCACTTTCTGAAAAGGAGAAACCTGTTGACCTTCCAAATTAAGCTGCATTAAGTAATTTTGTTGTTTGCTCTGTTGCTTAGGGTTGCTTAATATAAGAACATTTATCTTATTAGTTGGTCATTGACTGTGAAAAGGAATATCTTCTAGTTCTTTGAGAGAGAGAGAAACTAAATTGTCTTTCGGAGTTGTGAACTTCACGTCTCTAGAGGAAATGTCAGGAAAATTGAAACCTCTATGGTTCGTGAGTACCTTGACCTTTCCATTACCGTTTCTAACGGGCTAAATTGTTCCTAATCTGTATTCCATCCCTATTTATGATGACATTTATGACTGTCCTCTGAAATCTTCACATATCACTTAACTCGACTGTAATAGAAATGCAGGCTAACTCTCGTGCAGTACATTCATTTAGGTGTTCTTCACCTTTCTCAAAATAGCTTTAAGAAAAAAAAAACAGGATTCATCATGATCTGTAGATTTGACTAAATTTGCCTTAGTAATTATTCTTCATAAGTGCCAATCACTGAATACTTCTAAATTTGATTTTAATTCAAATTCAGTTATAAAGTGGAAATTCCACCCTTTAATATTTTTAGACAATTCAACTATGATGACTATTTTTAACTTTTACACTTGTATTATATTTTAGAGCACAGGATTAGAAATGAGTTAATTCTTAAGGTTTTGATGTACAAGATTCTTACACTTTTATCACTCCCCAAATGTTCAAGATTCTTCAGCAATGTCCATGTATTAATTCTTGTCTACCTATTACCCATGCCTCTGACCCTGACCTCCCAACATACACAGTGCTTAGTAATTCCAGTTTTCAAATTACAGACAAGAAATTTATTGTCATTCAATATTATTTGTTTCCTTATTTTGTTTATATGAGCGGTATCAGGCAGTATTTGCTTTCCCCTCTGATTTATTTTTGTAAAACGTGTCATTCTACAGTTCTACACAAGTTGCTGCACACTCAAAAATTTCCTATTTTCTCATAAATAAGTAATATGTCATTAGACACATATACCACAACTTTATTATCCATTATTCTGTCCTTGAACATTACAGTCATTTTAATATATTAGTTACTTTACTTATTACTATAGTGAGCATAGGTGTGCATATGTTTTCATGTTAATGTTTAAGTTTTCTTTGTGTAGAAATGGAACCACTAGATCATGTGGAATTATTATTACTCCCTAAAATATTAAATATTAGTTAAATATTTTTGCAACATTTTCTCAATATTTTGTGAAAAAATATTTTTAATCGCATTATTACAAAAAATGAATGTTTTTACTCTTTTTGATAAGTGCAATTTATTTACTTAAAACATTGTGATATACAGTATTTTATAGTTGGGTTTTAGACATACAACATTAAATCATTAAAATCAACTTTTCTCCATCAATAACCCCAGAGTGCATCTCATGCCACCACTACTCCCCATCTGCCATCAGAGCAGAATAATCTCGTGTTGTGTATTTATAAAGCATTATCTTCACTTAGAGCAAATATAATAATATGCAATTTTCATTATTTTTTTATGAGTTTTTGGTGCTTCAAAATAAAATGTTCACTTAATCTTACATTTGAAAATAATTTTTACTTAAACCATATAAAAAGGTAAAACATTAGGGGCCCGGGAGATAGCATGGAGGTAAAGCGTTTGCCTTTCATGCAAAAGGTCATCGGTTCGAATCCCGGTGCCCCATATGATCCCCCGTGCCTGCCAGGAGCAATTTCTGAGCATGGAGCCAGGAATAACCCCTGAGCACTGCCCGGTATGACCCAAAAACCACAAAGAAAAAAAAAAGGTAAAACATTAAAAAAATAATAAAAGCTACTTTTTACCTTTATTAAATGATACTATTGGTTTTACTCTCTTATGTAAAACAAAGCAATATTTAAAGAAGAGTTCCTTTTCAACAAGAAACCAGAACTTGCTTTATTTATTTTCTTGTATTCAGTACTTAGGACAAAACTTTACACCAAATTACTGCTCAAAGTGTAAGGACATGACAAAAAGTGGAACTTGACTATGATTTTGTTAGAAAACAAAACTCAAAAGACTTTATAGCTAAACTTATCAGCCTTTAATCTAATAGATACCAATTGCTACAAACATTCAATTTAATTTAGGCATTTTTAATTCTTTTGCTGTAAAATGTTTGCGTAAAAGCTATAATTTATTTGCTAATATGTAATATGGACATGTATTTTAATAATTTATTATTATTAACTTTTGGTTGCTATTTGTCAGAGATTTGATTTAGTTTCTGAAGAGAGAAAATGAAGTAATGATTGAAGCCTGGTTGGTCCCCTCTACTGTTTTCATTGTACAACCAGGAAAAACATCCAGCATAAGCCAGAAGCACCCCTAATATTTCTGAATATGACCCAAATACCACAATATAAGGAAAAAACTGGGGAAGAAAAGAAAGATTCATATATTGATTCTTTTCAGTTTTAATTGCTTAATTGATGAAAGGCACTTCACCGAGATGCATTTTAATTGCAACGTCAATATAATAAAAATGTTTCTAACAAGTTTGTGCTGCAAAAAAGCAATGGCTCTTTTCTATTTCTCAGCAAGTACATAGAAAACCTTTGGAATTAATAAATACTACACAAAATTTTAGTGTATAGCTTATTATAAATATTTTATTAAGTATTTTATAAACATTATAGGATTAAATATATCCATTTTATAATGACAAAATTAAGACATAAAAATAATTTTTCCAACCATTATAAAGGTAAAATGGCAAATATACCTTCAAATCAATTCCACTTAACTAGTGATTACACGCTCCTTTAAATAGATTTTTGGAGTCCAAGTGATAGTACAGTGGCAGGAAGCCTACCTGGGTTTGATTTCTGGCATCCTGCATGGTCCCCTGAGCACTGCCCGGACAAGCCCCTGAGCACACCTGGGTGCTCAAAGCTAAATAAATAAATAAATAATTTCTTAGCACACAAATTAATAATACAAAAACATATTTTATTGGCACAATTAAAGGTAAGATAAATATTTACTTATGAGGTTTATCAAAAAAAGTCAGGCATAAAGAATCCTAAATCTTCAATAAATGCTTTCACATTTGAACCTTGTACATTTGTTATATATACTGATAACATTTGTATCTAGGAATATTTTTAAAGACATGACTAAATAAAGCTCAAATTTTAAGATTATCAATTAATGTGAACTATAAGCAAATTTTAAGTCTGAACTGTGAGAAACATTTGCTAAGTGTCCAAATATGTTGATAGAACTTAAATAGACCCGGAATGTGTGCTAATTATATGACAAAATTTCAAACTACAGTTTATAATGTTAGACATTTAAAATCTAATTCTTCCAGGGAAGGAATTAAACTTCTGTTTCTTCTAGACTGAGTGAGCTCTGGGAAATAGCAATGCTAAGGGATTACTGCAATTCAGAACTGTTCTGCTTGCTGTAGACCTCAGTTTCTAATAAACTGTTGGGCCCTTAGCTTCCAGAGATAGATATTTTACTTCTCCTTAGATCTGAAATGCAAAGGTTTTAGTGTATGGGTTACATCCTTCCTATTTAAGAGAGAGTAGAAAGCTGAAAGTGTATTCCTATTATACTGCACTGTGCTAGTGTTTTTCTGTTTTTCTTGTATGTTCTGTTGTGGGTATTTTCTACCTTATTCCAGTTGTAAGGATAATTTGACTGTTTTTAGATTTTTATCTGGGGAATTGTTGAATTTCTACCTGCAGTTCTGATTTGGCAAGGCAGGAGATACTCTAGCCTCTGGCTTCTTTATCATCTTAGTTTTTATCATAGCATCAGTTTATTTTCTTTTTTCCTTTACCAGGACCACCACCAGAGGGCTATGAGCTACCAGTCTCCCCAGTAGGGAGTGTCTTGCACAGTGGTGCTAAAATATAGGTGCTAGAGCCACTGATGCTTGAAGGACCATGCAGTTCTAGGGAATGAATTCAGGGCCTCACAGTGCTGGGTGTATTAAATAGTCACCTTAAAAAATATCCAATGTCAGGAGAGATCACTGGGTAAAACAAGCTTAGGCAGGAGGAATGGATCAAATTGGAAATTGTCATGAATTTATACTCTAAGGGTACCCGCTGATTGACAATATATAAATATACATACATATATTTACATATCTCTATCTCTCTATATAACCCAATGTCTTTTAAATATATCCATTTAAATTTTTGAAGTGTTTACTAACTGTATGACTGTATCTGTCAACATAAACAGTGGTCCACATGTTGGGATATACGTAGGAGAACCATATTATATTGAATAAATAAATAGCAAACTTGTGAACCCTTCTAAGGTGACCCTTAAGCTTGGACAGTCCTTATTTTTTGGACAGTCTTATTCATTGTGACCAGCCATGCTTATCAAAACTGTAGAACTAGATAGACAGCAATGGCACTAAAAAGGTGTGTGTTTGAGTCCTTGAGCTATTTATTTGGCTCAAGCTATATTTCTCTGCTATATTTTATTATTCTCATTAATACAACCAGTGGGTTCCCTTGAAATAGTTGCAGACAGGCAAGGACTTGATAATATGGGGAGATCAGTGTCTTTAAACCAAGGAAGTCCAAAGCATAAAGCTATTTGAGGTGCTGGAATTTATAGGAGAGATCTTAGAAACCCAGTAAGAGGCAGAAGAGATAAACATTTCGAAACCAATTCTTTCCATAACATTCTGTTAACAGACTGTTGTGGTACTTGGTAAAAGGAATTTTGCAGAGCAAAACGTGTTGGGAGTTGCCTGTATCTTAACTTGGGACAGCATATTCCTCTTGGAAACACAAGTCTGGTGCTCTGAGAACCATTTGGTACCAGAGAAACCATGATACTTTGTCCATTGAGCCATATCTCAAACTGAAAACTCTAAATGATTATGCAAATTGAGATATACTATTTATTTTGAATCCTGTAATATTAAACAATATACTGGGAATGGAGACATTTCAGTGGGTAACTTGTTTTAGATTTTGGGAACCCCTTGTGATCCCTCAAGTCTGTCAGGAGTAATCCTGAACACAGACTAGAGAATAAACCAGAATAGAGAAAAAAACAAAACAAAATAGAACCAAAGCCTTTCTGTTATAGTCTGTTTATTTTAGGGATTTAGGCTACAGTAATTAATAGAACAAAAACTCACAGTAATTTTGGTCTACTTACCATTTTTAAAAATTGCAGTGTCATATAGATTTCTGATAATTTAACTTGGAAGCATATTTTTTAAAGAAATTGTATGAGTGGTTCCATAATAGCTCTAACTAAAATAATATTATGTGGGCCATAGAGATAGCATGGAGGTAAGGCATGTGCCTTGCGTGCAAAAGGTC
>PVKC010009897.1:0-26254 GCA_004027635.1 Crocidura indochinensis | reverse complement strand
GGCCTGTCCATGTTCCAATACCATGCTGTTTTGATAACTATTGCTTTGTAGCAAAGTTTGAAATTGGCGAAAGTAGGAAAACCAGCAATACTCATGTACTGTGCAAAAACAAGGTTCCCTACTTGTGATATCAGGCTGGGAATCTCTGCGAATCCACGCCTGCCTAGTGTGACCAACTGCAAAGAACTGTGAGTTTGTCTTCTTTTTGTGTTTATCTTTCATTTGCTGTCCTCTGTAACTCGCTGGAGTGGCCATCTTGTCTCAAAAAAAAAAAAGCGCACTCTTTCTAAAGTAAGAACAACATTGCAACAAGAAGAGAGAAAATCACACTAAGGACTGTGCTGGACAACTGAAGCCCAACATTTCTCTCTGGATTCTCTTCCCTGCTGTGTGCCTAGGCCCAAGAATTGATCCTTTGAGAGGCCTCATCCACGGAGGACTCCACTACCTTGTAGGCAAATCAACACACCCAGAAAGGGCGGAACCAGAGGAGTGTGGCTACGCACATCATTTAGGCAATGAACACTACCGCAACACGTAGAAAAACACACAATACAAGTGTGACAATGAGCAAACAACGCAGGCCAGCGTCAGACATAGAGAAGGAAGATGACAATTCTGATGACCAGACAATGACCAACGAACTAATCAATCTCTCAGATAAGGACTTTAGAAAAGCAATATGGAAGATGCTGAAAGAACTCAAAGAAATTGGGGAAAGTAATTCCTCCCATGTTCTTTTTCCCAATTATTGCTTTTGCTATTCTAGGTTGTTTATTGTTCCAAATGAATTTCAAAAGTGCCTGATCCACTTCTTTGAAGAATGTCATAGGGATCTTTAGAGGGATTGCATTAAATCTGTATAATGCCTTGGGTAGTATTGCCATTTTGATGATGTTAATCCTGCCAATCCATGAGCAGGGTATGTGTTTCCATTTCCGCATATTCTCTCTTATTTCCTGTAGCAGAGTTTTATAGTTTTCTTTGTATAGGTCCTTCACATTTTTAGTCAAGTTTATTCCAAGATATTTTAGTTTGTGTTGCACTATTGTGAATGGAGTTGTTTCCTTAATGTCCATTTCTTCCTTATTACTATTGGTGTATAGGAAGACCATTGATTTTTGTGTGTTAATTTCATAGCCTGCCATCTTCCTATATGTGTGTATTGTTTCTAGAAGCTTTTTGGTAGAGTCTTTAGGGTTTTCTAAGTAGAGTATCATGTCATCTGCAAAAAGCGAGAGTTGAATTCCTCATTTCCTATCTGGATTCCCTTAATATCTTTTTCTTGCCTAATCGCTATAGCGAGTACTTCCAGTGCTATGTTGAATTGGAGGGTGAGAGAGGACAGCCTTGTCTTGTGCCAGAGTTTAGAGGGAAGGATTTTAGTTTTTCTCCATTGAGGATAATATTTGCCACTGGCTTGTGGTAGATGGCCTTAACTATATTGTGAAAGGTTTTCCATTCCCATCTTGCTGAGAGTTTTGATCAAGAATAGGTGTTGAACCTTATCAAATGCTTTCTCTGCGTCTACTGATATGATCATGTGATTTTTATTTTTCTTGTTGTCGACGTTGTGTATTATGTTGATAGATTTACAGATGTTCAACCATCCCTGCATTCCTGGGATGAAACCTACTTGATCGTAGTGGATGAGGTTCTTTGAAAAAATAAACAAGATTGATAGACTGGCACAACTAACAAAGAAAGAGAGAGAGAAACTTGATAACTCATATTAGGAATGAAAAAGGAGAGATCACTATTGATATGGCAGAGATTCAAAGGGTAATCAGAAACTATTTTGAGAAGCTCTATGCCACTAAGAATGAGAACCTGGAAGAAATGGATAAATTCTTGGACTCTTATAATCTTCCACGGTTGAAGGAAGAAGATGTAGCATATCTAAACACCCCCATCACTGTTAATGAAATTAAAACGGTAATCAAACGTCTGCCCAAAAACAAAAGCCCAGACCCAGATGGATTCACTAATAAATTCTTTCAAACTTTCCAAGAGGAACTATTACTAATCCTGGAAAGACTCTTTCATGAAATCAAAAAATTGGAAACACTTCCAAATACCTTTTATGAAGCCAACATCACCTTGATACCAAAACCAGAAAGAGATGCAACAAAAAAAAGAAAGAAAGAAAATTACAGACCAATATTGCTGATGAATGCAGATACAAAGACCCTCAACAAAATTCTGGCAAATAGAATGCAGTACCACAGTTTCTTTAGCCATTTATCTGTTGAAGGGCAACTTGGTCGTTTTCAGAGTCTGGTAATTGTAAATAGCGCTGCAATGAATGTAGGTGTGAGGAAGGGATTTTTGTATCATATTTTTGTGTTCTAGGGAATATCCCTAGAAGTTATATAGCTGGATCATATGGGAGCTGAATTTCCAGTTTTTGGAGGAATTATCATATTACTTTCCATAAAGGTTGGACTAGTAGGCATTCCCACCAGCAGTGAATAATAGTTCCTTTCTCTTCCCATCCCTGCCAGCACTGCTTGTTCTCATTCTCTGTGATGTGTGCCAATCTCTGTGGCATTAGATGGTACCTCATATTTGTTTTGATTTGCATCTCCCTAATGATTAGTGATGTGGAGCATTTTTTCCTGTGCTTTTTGGTCTTTTGTATTTATTTTTTGTCAAAGTATGTATTCATTTCTTCTTCCCATTTTTTGATGGGATTAGATTTATTTTTCTTGTAATGTTCTGTCAGTGCCTTGCATATTTTAGATATTAGCTTCTTATCTGATGTGTATTGGGTGAATAGCTTCTCCCACTCAGTGGGTGTCTCTTGTATCCCGGAGACTATATCCTTTGAGGTGAAGAAGCTTCTCAGCTTAATATATTCCCATCTGTTTATCTCTGTTTTCACTTGTTTAGAGAGTGCAGTTTCCCCTTGATGATGCCTTTAATCTCAATGTTATGATGTGTTTTACCTATATGTTGTTCTATATACCTTATGGTTTCAGGTCAGATATCAAGGTCTTAAATATATTTGGATTTAACCTTCATACATGATGTTAACTGGTCTACGTTTGCTTTTTTGCAAGAGGCTAATCAGTTGTGCCAACAACACTTGTTGAAGAGACTTGACCTGCTGTATTTAGGATATCTTTCCCCTTTATCAAAAAATTAGGTGATTGTATCTGGGGAATATTCTCTGGGTACTCAAGCCTATTCCACTGATCTGTGGACCTGTCTTTATTCCAATACCATGCTGTTTTGATAAATATTGATTTGTAATACAGTTGAAATGTGGGGAAAATGCCTCCCATGTTCTTTTTCCCAAGGATTTCTTTAGCTATTCTAGGGTTTTTATTGTTTCAAATGAATTTCGGAAGTGTTTGATCCAGTTCTTTGAAGAATGTCATGGGTATCTTTAGAGAGATTGATTAAATTTGTACAATACTTTGGGAAGTATTGCCATTTTAATTGATGTTAATCCTGCCTATCTATGATCAGGGTATGTGTTTCCAGTTCCGTGTGTCCTCTCTTATTTCTTGGAGCAGGGTTTTATAGTTTTCTTTGTATAGATCCTTCAGGTCTTTGGTCAACTTGACTCCAAGATATTTGAGTTTGTGTGGTACTATTATGAATGGGATTGTTTACTTAATGTCCATTTCTTCCTGATCATTATTGCTGTATTAAAAGGCCATTGATTTTTGTGTGTTAATTTTGTAGACTTCAACATTGCTATATGAATCTATTCTTTTTAGAAGCTTTTTGGTAGTCTTTAGGTTTTTCTAAGTAGAATATCATGTCATCTGCAAACAGTGAGAGCTTGTCTTCTTCCTTTCCTATCTGAATTCCCTTGATATCTTTTTCTTGTCTAATGACTATAGCAAGTACTTCCATTACTATGTTGAATAAAAGTGATGAGAGAGGACAGTCTTGTCTTGTAGCAGAATTTAGAGGGAAGGCTTTTAGATTTTCTTCATTGAGTATAATATTTGCCATTGACTTTAACTATATTGAGAAACGTTCATTGCACTCCCAACTTGCTGAGAGTTTTTCTCAAGAATGTGTGTTGGTCCTTATGAAATGATTTCTATGCATCTATTGATATGATCATATGATTTTTATTATTCTTGTTGATGTTGCATATTATGTTGATAGATTTATGAATGTTAAACCATCCTTGCATTCCTGGGATGAACCCTACTTGATCATAGTGAATAATCTTAGTGATGAGGCGTTGGATTCTATTTGCCAAGGTTTTGTTTAAGATCTTTGCATGTGTTTTCATTAGGTATATGTATCTGTTTTTTTTTTTTTTTTGGCAGCACCTCTGTATGGTTTTGGTATCAAGGTGATGTTGTCTTCATAAAAGCTATTTGGAAGTGTTCCCATATTTTCAATTTCATAAAAACGCCTGGTCAGGATTGGTAGTAGTTCCTCCTGAAAGGTTTGAAAGAATTCATTAGTGAATCCATCTGGGCTGGGCTTTTGTTTTTGGGCAGACATTTGATTACCGTTCTAATGTCCTCAATGATGATGGGGGTATTTAGATATGCTTTATCTTTCTTATTGAACTGTGGAAGGTTATAAGAGTCCAATAATTTATCCATTTCTTCCAGGTTCTCATATTTGGAGGCATAGTTTCTCGAAGTAGTCTCTGATTACTCTTTGAATCTCTGCAATATCTGTAGTTTCATTTCTAATATGGTTTGTCAAATTTCTTTCTTTATCTTTCTTTGTGAGTCTATCAATCTTGTTTATTTTTTCAAAGAGCCAACTTCTGCTTTCGTTGATCTTTAGGATTGTTATTTTGGGTTTCCACTTCATTGATTTCTGATCAGGACTTTGTTATTTCATTCTTTCTCTCTATTTTTACTTCCTTTTGTTGATCGTTCACTGACTCAGTCTTTCTTGGCTTTTCAGCCTGGTTACCTATAGGAGAGAGATTTTGCCAAGCCCTTCTTGGCCCAATCAGGAAAGGTTTAGGATACAAAAGAGAAAAGAAACACCCCCCCCCCCCCGACTTCCCAATTGGTAATCTCATGCGTTCTAATTTTTAATGTAATATTATTTATATATACATATGTTGGGTTTAATTTATTTATACTCTTATACAAATCCACTAATATTGTTAATTGAAATTTTTATTAATTGTCCAAGTCATATAGTACTTGGTAGCATTTCTGTCAATCTCTGGTAGGGACACTGTTAAAATGCTAAGGACACTTGCTGTGTCAAGAATTGAACCTAGGTCTTCTTCATATAAAGCTTCTTCTCAGCTGATTAATTTCTCTTTTATTTAATGTTATTTCTTAAAAGGTGAATAATAGCCTCTTCAAATTTTTTTACTGATAGCTCATTCTCCTATTAGTTCTACTAGTATTTACTTTGTATGCTTCAATGTTTAGTACATGGCCATTTGCAATTGGTATATCTTGAAAATGTGATCCTTTTATCATTGCATGATAGCTTACCCTTTGTGGCCATTTAGACTTATAATATATTTTCTTGGTTTAAATATAACCATTTTTTACTCTCTTTGAATATCACTTGTTAAAACTATTTTTCCATCATTTTGATTTCAGTAGCCTCTGTGACTCTAATTATAAAATAATTAGATTGTAGAGTATTGCTGAGACATTAACACTATTATATTATTCTGAACATTTTGGTTTAACATTTAATCTATTTGCATTTAATCTTAAATGTTTGTAAGTTCTTGCTCCTTTTCTTTTTACTATGTTTGGCTACTTTATAGTTAGTATGTTTACTTTAAATATATTTTAAATGAATTTTAAAGTAATGAATTTAGGGGATGTAGAGATAGCATGGAGGTAAGGCAGTTGTCTTGCAATCAGAAAGTCGGTGGTTCAAATCCCAGCATCCCATATGGTTCCCTGAGCCAGGAGCAATCTGAACATAGAGCCAGGAGTAACCCCTGAGCACTGTCAAAAAACCCAAAATAAATAAATAAAGTAATGAATTTAAACTAAATTTGTGTCCACATATTTCAAATTCTCTTTATTAGTCCTTTGTGTACTTTTTTAGACTATTTGGCAATCACGAGGCTTTTATAAAATATGAGGTAAACTTTAAAAACGTATAAAACTTTTCAAAATCAATGGAAACTGATTTCCTTTATTACTACTACTATTACAACATTCATAAAACTTAAAGTGTACAAATTCTCTGAATACGTATTTTTCTTTTTTTCTTTTTCTTTTTATTTTACTTTTCTTCTTTCTTTCTTTTTTTCCCCAACAGAATATATATTTTTTAAACAATACATCCAAATTCCTACAGGTAATGATGAAATGCTGAATATCAAGTCTTATCAGTAAGTCATAATCAAAATCACATGTATTGTTCTGTCTTGTTTAACTGACTCTTATCAAAAAAAGACAAAACAGAGGTAAAAATGGAAATACTTTAACCATATACTCTCTTTTTGAACTCTGTTCTGTTATAGTTAGAAGATGAATATGTTTTGAAGAACTAACATTCAGTAGTGTACCTATAGTTAACATGGTTCTATATATTTGAAATGCATATTGCCATGTATATTCCAAAATACACACATGTATATTGTGTTAGGTCATACATTGCTTAACTTTATCTTGGCAGTCTTTTCAAATATGGTCAACCTAGATTTTATATTTTAGATTTGAGAGGTTGGGACACACAGATGTTGCTTAGAACTTACTCCTGGTTCTGCACTCAGGAAACACTTCAAGTAGAATTGTGGGACCTGATTGAGTGTTGAATATTGAGCTCAAATTGGTTGTGTGAAAGGCTAGTACCATACCCACCGTGTCATCTCTCTAGCCCTAATCAATCTAGACTTTTAAAAACCATGTATTCAGAAGATTAGCAAGATTTCAAAGTATCGAACTTTAGTCTTACTGAAATCTTGATGGGACCATTTTCTTTTGGTGTTTAACTTTCAAATACAAAATTTTATTACTTAAATTTATGTAAGTATTTGATCTTGCGCTAACTTGAAACTACTTTACAAATTTGGCTCAGAAGTTTTTTTGAAAGACAATATGCTTGCTAGTTAAAACATGACAGGAGATCTCTTTAGAATTGGGTGAAGTGGGATTTGTAGTTATATAACTACAGGGAAAGTAATGTAACAGCTGCTAAATAATGTGATTCTTGAATGGTATTATTTTACAAGTAGTAAGGATTTTTAATTGATGTATTTAGCAGGTATTAAACAGCTCTCTACACTCTTGTCCAGTGGGAAGTGGCTGTCATGTGCCCCATGCTGTTATCCCATATGGCAGAACTGCCCATATTCAAAATTCCTTCTAGTTAGATCTGATCAAAATCTCTGACTAAATTAGACTTGCAATAGGAAGTGTTGTAAATAAATGTGAACAAAATGTCATACCTAAATTAATGTTTCACTCTACTTTTCTTTAGCTTAGATAATTATGAGAAGCTACATTCCATTTTGGCATTGAGATTATGGGAGAATAGACAAGACATTTATTTCATTTGTTCAGGGTTGGTTATTAAAATAAACGATTCTTTAAGAGAGTATAGGGAGGTAGCTCAAAAGGCTAGTCTTAAAATTTTGCATAGGGAAGTATTGGCTTCAATTCCTGACACCACATTTTACTCAAGCTCTTTAGAGAGAAAATCCCCCCAAATGTACAGGAGTAGGCCTTGTTCACTGACAAGCATAAACAAAACACCAAAGCAAACAGAAACAACAAATAAACAGTAGTTGATTTTTTCATTGAAACTTCAAGGGTGAGATAAAATATCTAAAATCCTGTGGCTATTCTAAGATTCTACAAACTAATATGTGAGAAAACATTGAAATTTTGATGTAATATATATTTCAAAGCTATAGTATTTGTGCTTCCATATAATGGAAGTATGTTACAAGATACTGCTCTAAACATAACAAAAATAGGTTAAAAAAGTTCATCAGAGGGTGGGGACGGGGCGGGAGGAAAAAAATCAGAGTGGTAAGGTATGGTGGAAAGGATTAGAAATTTTAGACATATTATTGCATTTTTTACTAGTCCTGAACGATGTCAGCCTTCTATTTGATCTAACCTTATTAAAATAAATAAGTGAATATTTGTTTCCTCAAAATTACGGGTAGTAGATTGTCATCTATCTAATTAAAACCAAAGCATTTGAATAAATACATTCATAAATTTAGCACAATCAATGACATATTTGCCAGCCAAATAAATATTTAAGGAAAATTATTTAAAATCTCTAAAGCTTCACATTTACTTACTATTCCCATTATTTTTCTTGAATTAAAAATATCAAGAAATATGACCAAAATATAAATACATATCTTCTCTGATCAAAACTATAAAGGGGGATAAAAACTAAAACGTTCTAACAAATGATTGGCATGAATTTACCAAATTATTTTAGTACATTGCCATAACTCTTAACTAAAGAATTAAAATATAGTTTTGTCAAATTTAGAAACAGAAGCATCCTTCCTGCTTTATAATCATGTCTGTGTGTGAGAAGAAGAAAGCAGATGGTGTAACAGAGGGAAGAGATGGCTCACATATATTATCAAGTGCACAGCACATAAATCAATACTTTTAAAAAATCTAAGCTTAACTTAAGAATGACTTCATCAGATGCAGTGTAAGTTATGTCATTTAAACATAAAATATGATAAGACAATAATTTGTTAGTGTTCATTTGTATAAACAATGATAATGATAGATAAATTATAGGCTATATACTGCCTACATAGTTAATATTGTGTATAAATTAATATGATTCTGATTTAAAACGATGTTTATTTATACCAGTTTTTCTTCATTTTGAGTGCTGAACGCTCTTTATTGAACATATTAGAAAAAAAGAATGTCTATCTTTGCTGAATTTCTCCCACGCTTGACATTATAACATTTTGCCACTAGAGCTCATTGTTGCTCTTTCTATTGCTTCACATTGTTTTCTGTCTCTCATTTTTTATTCTCTTCTAGCTGGCATGGACTTCTCAGATAAAAGAAAATTCAAAAGGTTGTTTTAATATTAATATACCATATACCAAAAACGATACTATGATAAAGTGTTCACATCCTGAGGAACTTAGACAATATATCACCTTTTTGAAGACTGTGTTAAAAAAAGAAAAGCTGGTTTGTAAGTCCAAAGTTTAATTTAATACTATATTATACAACAAAGTAAATTGTCTGTAAATATAAAATTGTTTGCATATATTTAAATTAAATGTTTAAGAGAAATAATTCCTAGTATACCACCATGTACAATTTAGACTGCTTCAATGTAATTGTCATTTTAGAAAAATAATTATTTAAATCCTATTTATGTGTAATTTCAATATCTTATTTATATAAACATTACCTAGCTAACTCACTCATAAAGATATTTTAAGTTATTTATCTTACAAAAGAAGAACTTTGGATTTCTTTTTTCATCATAGTTATTGTTATTTTCAACTCATTTTGGAACAAAAATACTTTAAATTACATGAGGAAATAGTTTGTAAAGAGGTAATTTTACACTTCCTACTTTAAACTGAAAGTTTTTGTTTTGTTTTATTTTGTTTTGGGGTCACACCTGGTGATGCTCAGGGGTTACTCCTGGCTATGTGCTCAGAAATTGCTCCTGGTTTGGGAGACCATATAGGAAGTGGAGGGATCGAACTGTGATCTGGCCCATCATGGAAGCAGATGCCTAAGGCTTGCTTTACCACTCAGGCCCTAAACTTGAATTCTTATACATGTCAAATCAGAGCACACTCTTACTGTTTTCTTTATAAATCTGAAACTACTTTCATCTTAACACCAATATTCCATAACATGGGAAATGATTCTCTTTATTGCTATTCAAAACTCATATTGCACACATATTTCTGGATTTAGTTAGAAAACATAAGATCCAAAAATGTCAAGAATAGATCTTATTAACAAATTATTATTATTAAGTTATAATATTCACACTAACTTGTAAGACTTTTATGGGATTCAGAGCAGAGTACAGCTTTTTGGGCACTAAGTAGGTTCAACTCTTAGCATCACATATCTGCAAAGTGAAAAAGCAAGACCTGAGTACCAAAGGTAAAGCCCCAAAATAACAAGTACAAAATTACATGCAACAATAACTATAGACAATCTTATGAGTATTCCAGGTTTAGAATCAGAATAATTAGTAAAGTTTCACTGCATATCGAGCTATATCCGTGCACAGGATTGACCTCAGTTCTATTCCTGGCATCACATATAGTCCTCTGAGTTCCTCGTGTGAGCCTGGGTTGAGAGCCAGGAAAAAGTCCTGAGCACTGTCGTGTTCCCCCCCCCAACAAAACAAAACAAAACTATAACACCCACTTTATATCTTTCAATGGGCACTGTAACTCAAGGTTTGTAAAGACTCCAATTTAAATAGCTATGACCAGTTGCAAGATGAATTTCAGATCCATTCATACCCTTGCCTTCTCAATAACAATTTTAATTAGAGATATAACAGAAGTGTGTGCAGTACATATTTCTACACATAGGCACACACTTAAAACTTTTCCCATAATATGTTTATGAATGCAAATTTTATAGAAGTAAAGGAATCAAATCCGTTTTTGCTATGCTTTGGTATAACAAATTCTAGGCTTCAAGCTACTCAATCTAATGGAGGCTCTGCTTTAATAGAAAATCAAAGCAAAAGCTTCTCTTTCTCTATTGTCTGTCTGCTTTACTAAGAGAAATCTGAGTATCTTTCTTATTACTTTACAATTTTATGGATATATAATAATGGACAATAAAATTATTTATTTTTTTAATAAAAAAGTAAATATTAGAGTTTAAGTTCACATTTCATAACCAATGTGGATAACTTTCCTATTTTTTGCCTAGATAATTTTATATGCTGAGAGAGTTCCCAAGATACAAGCAGGGTAAGGGATAGAAGAAAGAAGATGGACAATGTAATTTGAATGAGAAAGATGTACAGTGATACTTTTCCTTTCAAATTACCTGACAATTCAAGAGACATGGGTTATATATTAAGGAAAGAATGTAGTCCGAGACAGCATATTCTAGCCTACCTGAAACTGTCTTAGATAAATGGACAGCTTTCTATACTGTGAAGTTAGATATTATATTCAAGATAAAGGATTTGACTGACAGATCAGTATCTGACAAATACCTGCCATATCAATATCTTCATGCAAATAAGGACAACTATTCTAAAGTCATTACTTGAACTTGTGGTTGAGGGTGGGCTTGTATAACTAAAACCACAAATGCTAAAGGCTTAACATTTCCAGATCCCCCCAAAAAATCCTTAAATCAAAGTTTTGGTCAAAATATATTAAATGAAACAACTATCAATAAAAATTGGTAAAATACATCTTTCATGTACATTATTTTATAAAACAAATACATCCTAAACATTTGTTGTCTCACTTGGAAATGAATAGTATAATAGTAACTATAATTATCTGATTGCTTTTAAAACTGATTGACAAATATATTAGAGTTTTATCATGAATATATGGTAGCTCAATGACTTTTGCTTTTTTATGATTTTTGCCTTGCAAATTTTTTTTCCTTTTGGGCCACATCCAGTGACACTCAGGTGATACTCCTGGCTATCGGCTTAGAAATTGCTCCTGGTTGGAGGGCCATATGGGATGCCAGGGATCAAACCAGGCTCCGTCCTACGTGCAAGGTGAATGCTCTACCGCTTGTAGCACCACTCTGGCCCCTTGCCTTGTGCATTTTTATGTTAGAACAATTCAATAATAATGTTTGTCATTTTCACAAAAAGTAGTAATGGCTATTCTAAGTATAATTAATAGTTATGTTTTGCTATGCTAAGTTTTGCAATACTCACCTCCTACTACTGCCTCTATGTTTCAG
Organism: Crocidura indochinensis; assembly: GCA_004027635.1. Taxonomy (NCBI): domain Eukaryota; kingdom Metazoa; phylum Chordata; class Mammalia; order Eulipotyphla; family Soricidae; genus Crocidura; species Crocidura indochinensis. Next base: position 14,408 of record PVKC010009897.1, on the reverse strand, counting down.
CCAACAGTTTGAAGCTTTCAAAATCCAATTTTTGATAGTATTATTACATTTATTCACAGCATAAAGTATGTATAAAGCATAAAGTAAAATGTCACTAAAATCAATACCATCTATGTAGCATCAATATTTTTCAGGAGACCATGACTTCATTTAAGTCCTAGGTCAAGACATGGAGCTTAGAAACAAGAAATTGCTAGTCTCATTGGAATATCTTTTTTTATAAAGGGAAATCATGCCTATTTAAATACAGTGTACACATTTATGCAAGCAGCCATTAACCTTTAAACTGAAAGCAGCTTCTCCTGAGTACAATCATTTACTTGATGATATCAACTTAACATCAACTGAACTGTTATCATTTTTTCAGACTTGGTGAAAAGATTCATACATAAATGTACTTACTTGGGTTTTATAACTTTTGATGTGTTGCCTGCAACTTGTTTCCTGTGGCTTCAGATAAGAAAGCTATATATTCTTAAATAGCAAAACTAAATTTCAGATTTTATTTCCTTGTACAGAAGATAGTTTTTTACTGAATAGTAGCATAGAATTCTGTTAAAATTCCTGCAATGACTGCACTTATTTGAAATCTTGAGATATTTGAAGTAATATTTTATTATTATAATGATCATTATTATTACTTATAAATATTTTTTCTTAGGTCACATCAGCTGTATTTAAGATATGGTATCAGAAATTACTACTTGCAGAGTTTGGGAAAAATATGGTCAGTTCATCACAAGGTCCTTACTTCTTTTTATCTCTTCAAAGCACTGAATTATTACAAATATAAACATGCTTAGTGCTATTATGTTTATATGAGTGTATTTAAAGAAAAGTTGTGAAACTTATAATAATACTTATAATAAGCATAGAGAATCTTCACTGGCCAGAAAATGAAATATCAAATTTATTCCATTCCCATAGCTTAAAGAAAATATTCTTATATAGATTACATTTTCTTTTCTTTTTCTTTTTTTTTTTTTGTTTGTTTTTGGGCTACACCTGACAGCACTCAGGGTTTACGCCTGACTCTGCACTCAGAAATTGCTCCTGGCAAGCTCAAGGGACCATATGAGATGCCAGGATTCAAATCACCATCCTTCTGCATGCAAGGCAAGCACCCTCCCTCCATGCTATCTCTCTGACCCCTATAGATTATATTTTCCTGTGTTTATATAGTTAATTGTTTTTCTTTCTTTTGTAAAGAAAACTTTGACAAATTCTTATGCTACCACAAGTTATATTTTACAGGATAAAATTACCAAACAAAATAAATTAAAAAAACTAAGTATTCAAAGTATAGCTTTTGAATAATATACTCAGGATATCACATACTTACTACATAAACATTTTAAAAAATACTTATAGATTATTTCATTATTTTCTTGTAATTTTCTCCTTAAGCAAATACATTGTCTTTAAAATTTATCCTGACTCATGAATTTACTTCAAAATCAATTTCTTTATAGAGTATATTAAATTTATTTATTCTCTATGTTCCCCTAGTTCTTCTCTAGAATGCGGGATCATTTTCTGTTCTTGATTTTACTGCAACAACTTCTAAATGTGAGCAAATATTTTATCAGCAAATATAATAGGATGGTTAGTAAAAAATGTGAAAGTCTGTTTAACAACATAAATTATCAGAAAAATTCAATAAATACAGTGATATAGAACTCTACATATATATATATATATATCAAAACAACTAAATTCAACTTTGAAAATAACAAATAATGAGTATTTTTGCTGAAAGGTATGACTACTTTTGGAGTAGTGTTTTTATTAACAACAAATTAAAACCTGCAATTATTATAGCAACCAACAATTATATTCACAGGTATTTATTCCAAAGAAATGAAGACTTTCCTTTTCATATAACTCTGTACATGAGGACTTATAACAGCTTTACTAATCATAGCCCCAAACTGAAAACAATTCAGACTAATTTCAGTGTCGAGATGATAATCAAACTGTAGAACAACCATATTAAATAGTACTGCCTGACAGTCCAAAAGGAAGGAACTATTTATAAAGATAAGAGCATGGATAATTATCTTGAGTTTTTTCTACTGGAGAAATTCCAACTTCCAAAGGTAACAAATGTATGAAGGCATTTAAACAACACTGTTAAAATGATAATATAGAAAAAAGAATCAATCAGTGGTTGTCAGATGTTAAGGTTGGCAGGAGAAGAGCAAGAACAGTTTGATGTTAAAGAAAAGGGAAATATAAGAGGTCACTGTGGTGATGAAACTAGTTCATATATTAAGTGTGAGACCAGATGGACAAGATGAACAGAACAAGATGAAATGGACTAGATGATGCTTCATGTAAGAAAATTGCATGGAACAAATTATCACAAAGAAATCCAAATAGAGCGGAGAAAATATGGACAATATTTTGTAAAAGAGGAAGACTGTCACAGTAGAAGAAAAGAATAACTATTTTCCAACTCATAAAAGTGTGAGTACTCCAGGAAGTTATTGGGAAAGTTGTCTAAACAATTGTTCTCTGTGTTCACAAGTAGGCAGAAACCATATTTAAGCTTTTGCACATCTTCAAGATTGTTTATACGTAATTTTTATTATATCATATAATTCTGATTCATAGATCTTTCAGAAGATATTTCTGAATTGTAATGGAAATATTACACAAAAAGGTACAGAATTTATAATCACAATTTGTACAGCTTAAAGGCTCAATGGAATGAGTCAGAAGTTGAGAGTGAAGAGAAAACAAATTTAAAGTATAGTCAAGCCCTAGAGGAATCTTGAATATTACTTTATCACTTCAGTTCATTACCCAGACAGTTGCAAGTTCATCTTTTCTTCACCTATATCTTGGTTAATTTTTGAATAAATACATATTACAAAGTTTTCCTAAACCTATTATTTTTTTGCCAACTTTCTTTGAATTACCTCCTATAGAAATGATAAATACATTGTTTATCGACCTATTTTGTAATTGTGTGTTTTATTTTATTTTCATAATGTTCTGATTGACTTCAAGTTATTTAAAGAAAATCACTGTTTCTTTTTCTCATGCAATCTTAGAATATAGATGATATATGATACATTATTTGGTAATTTATCAAATATTAGGGGCAGAGAGATCGCACTGTGGGTAAGGACTTGCCTGAATAAACCCCGGTTGAATCTGCACCACTATTTATGTTCCTATAAGTCCCATTGAAACAGAAGTGATACTTGAGCATTGAGCCAAAAGTCTTAAGTGCCAACAGGGGTGATCCAACATCTAAAATGTATCATAAATGGTATAACCCTTTCTTCTCCACACCTAGGACTTTTTTTCTAGTACTTCACATGTCAAAGTAAAATTTGTATTGCTATATAGTTACTTGTTTACTTGAATGCCATTCACTATCTAACATAAACTTACTACATCAGAATCTTGAGTTTAGTAAGATATATATATATACATGTATGTATATATACATACTATTATCAAATTCACTCTCCCTTACCTTAGAAAAACTCAAAAAAATTAAAATTTACACAAATTAGACATAGAAGTTATCCAACTGAGAGCTATAAATACTGGAAACCATAAATTGGTAATCTGGATTAGAAACAGGAATACAAATATGATATTCATGCTTTACTAATATATTCACCATTGTTTATCATAGAACTTAAACACAATTGATAAGATTCAGTATATTTCAGTTCGTTTTTTAACAATGTCAATTGTCCTAACTTGGTTATAAAAAAGCCTTCATTTCCTAAAGCAAAAATATTGAAAGGCCAATAATCAACCATGGAACTTTGTGTTTCAGCAGCTGTTTTCCATATATTAAATCCTGGATTCAGCCCTCAGCATTATCTTTCAGATATTTTTTTTGCAGCATGTAAATTACAAATAGAATACCACGTTTTCAATAACAGATAAACTATACTTGTTACTGTAAATTAATATTGCCAATAAATAATGAAGTGTGGCCAACTTGTGTGGATGTAAACTCACATTGTCAATTCAGTGGTTCAATTACAAACCCAAATAAAAACTGTATCTTAGATTTTGTATTCATCATTTAACTAATTAAATTAACTGACACAGAAAAAAATTTCTCTCTATATACATATATATATATATAGCACAAATAAATATATGAGAAATTCATTTAAAATCCTTGCTATTTCACAAATACTTTTTTCTTGTATAACTAAACTAACTAAATTTAAAGCAACATATAACTTTCTTGGGAAATGCTTATTATTGTAGTACTCTTTTTTGATTTTATACCATTTCTATAAAATTATGGTATCATTTGTTCTGTCTTAACAACTGGATCAATATATACTTGAAAGCACTGATTGCACTTTTAAATTGTCTTATTTTTAGATTAAGGTTATCAGGATACTTCTTGTTCATGTTTTCATGCATTGTATTGAAAGATAAAATAGGCAGAGTTCTTACTAAATTGTGTTGTTTCTACATAATAATTGATTTGGATAAAAATTGCAGATAATTTAAAACAAGACCTCTGAAGGTACAATCAAAAATATTAGAAAGAGAATCCAAAATTAAAATTTTATTTCATGAGTGCTCTTCCTTTAATGAGGGATGTCATTTTACTAATCATCCATAATGTCTCATTACTAATTCCCTCAGTTTTAAATTATGGCTAATATGAGTAAGTTTTCTCTACAACACTCTTGAATGATATGGGAAAATTTGATAACTTAAGACTGTTTATTGTATGTTCATACAGTGGTGCTATGGTTCTGGCAGCTTTGTTTACTAAATTTATGTATCTTTAATTATTTTCAGAATTTAAATAGATGATGGTAGTAGATCTTCTTTGTATGTGTTAATTAGCATGTGATTACTACCTAGAATTTTATCAAAGTAATGTACGTACATGGGAAGTTAGTCACAGATTTAGCAGAGAATCAGTATTCATTTATGTCCATAGATGGCAGCAATGTACCAAATCTTGCATGACATTACAGTTATCCCTGTGAAAAAGTTATCTGTATACTAAATATCATGTTCTCTTAATAGTACATGAAAATTATTTAAGAGGAACTATAGCATCAATAGAAAATGAACAAAAATATAAAAAGAAATCTTCATAGTCATTCTTGGTCCTTTTATTCAAGTGATCTAAAGAGTTTCTTCAATTTGCCCAGCATGGGAGGTTTTGTCATTTTAACTGAATGTCACAATAGATATCGATAAAAATAAAACTCTTTTAAGATAATAGCAACTGAAAACAATGGCAATAAAATGCCTGTCTTTCAGTAGTGGCTATTAAAAATAGATTAATGCATTCATGCAACTCTCCTTTATTTGTTAAAAAATTAAAATGACTGGAAAGAGCTTACATAAAAAAAAAAACCAACCTTTTATAAGGAAAGAATGGAGGAAAGTAAAGAAAGACTATTTCCAGATTTAGACACTGAAGACAATGCAAACCAAGAGAAATGAGCCCATGGGAGACAGGAAGAGCTACAAGATGAAATTGAACTGGAAAGAAATATAATAAATCTAAACAATGCTCAGACTGCCTATCAGCCCAAAGCATATTTTTTGGTCAGCTATTGAATTTTCTTTCTATAAAATTTCATATCATATGTTGAATCACATTGGTTCATTTTTTCAACTAAGTTAAAGGTTATCATGAAGTTATGAATGCTTTGGAAAATCTCAACATATGATGAGATTATAAATGTTTGGGAGAAAATCTTTATTTTTGACCTTAATAAATAAAAAGTAGTAATTTATATTCATTTAAAATGTGAAAATAATCTCATTGTGTTAAAATGATTACATTTAATATTGCGTTTAGATGACTTTGAGTGGAAATTGTACTTAAAGAAGAAAACATGTGTAACACAGTTGTGTTTGTGTCTGAGGACAGAGGGGGGGCATTGTGGGGAGAGGAAAAAGAGAACAATTAAGAAAGGGAGAAAACAAAGATTGCCCAAAAGTGATACAGGAGAAATAACAAAGTTACAGCAACTCACAAGGTTCAAAGCAAAATTTCACAACAACTTACAGATGTAAGTTTAATTTATATCAAGGGGAGGTCTTTTAATGTTAGCTTATTTAGCTTTTTGACTAAAACATTCTCAATCCTGTAAATCTTTCATGGCCTACTATCTAATTATATTCGATATCCTGCATGTCTCCTCAATAAAACTTACCTTATTATTTGATGACTGGACTTGGAATTTTGAAGACTAAGTTCTGCTCTGTTGGAAATAAAGTAAAATATTTCTTCATTTTAGCCATAATTCCTAATTTGGTCACTTCTTTTCCATCTTATCATTCTTCAAACTAGCACCATAATACACTTTCCTAAAAGAATGTGTTCTGACAAATTCAGTACAGATAGAAACTTCCCTTTAATTCTTTCACCTACTTCCTTGTCTATAGTGTCTATAGTGAAATACTAAAATAGATGTTCAATAGAATAGTTTTTTTTCATGCTGTCAGACTATGTTTATAAATGTATTAATTCAGAGAAGTTCATCATATCAAACCTAAGTGTTAAGTTTTAGCATGGAGCTCCAGAAACTGGCATCTTAAGAGAACTATTCAAGTAAGTTGGAAACTACTAAATTTGACACAAATAAAAAACGTCAGATAGTCATACACTGTAGTTTTTAATCTGTATATAAACTGCAGTTTTATACTGTATACATTAATATGCAGGATAAAAGTTTCCTAAAATATACTTATATACATGACACAAATTAATTACTGCAGTAAGTATACTAGTAACTACATAGAATTTAGTAAAGAATTTTTTGAAACTATGACTAAAATACTGCAGTATTTTTGTGTATTTTAAATGTTAAATGAAAATATAAGATTCATATTAACATATGATAAGTTTTAGGTGAATTATGAATGTGGTCCTATGCACAGATATATATTTTTGAAGAGAATGTAATCACAATGAAACTTTTTTGGGGGAAAATTAAAGGTGAAATTTATTTTTACTATTATTATTTTTTGTTAATAATTTTTAAACCGCTATGATTCACAAAGCTTTTATTAATACAGTTGTTTGTTTCAGGGACACAATGTTCCAACAAAAAATCCACCATCAATTTCTTATCCAGTTCCCTTCTCAAACCTCTACCCTACCCTGTGGCAGATATATGACAAAGTTATTTCATATTACTAGTTCCACAAAAACTTGAAACAATGGCAACTGGAATAGTCATAAAATAAGTCAATAAAAGTCAATTCGTGATGATTGCTAATTTTTTTTTTTTTTTTGGTTTTTGGGTCACACCCACCAGTGCTCAGGGGTTACTCCTTGCTCTTCGCTCAGAAATAGCTCCTGGCAGGCTCTGGGAAACATATGGGATGCTGGGATTCAAACCCACATCCTTCTGCATGGAAGACAAATGCTCTACCTCCTTGCTATTTCTCCAGCACCGATTGCTAATTATTTTAACCAATATAAATATGATACAAATTCATTATCAATATAAAATTACTTAGGATCGTAGGAGTAGTCAAACATTTCTTAATCTAGAGGGCAACCAAATGCAGTACTCAGTACCACGACTGAGTATCAATGGCACATGTTGAGAAGTTTGAACTGACCTTTAGAGAAACTCCTTTAAATCATGAAAAACTGATTTCAAAGCTATGAATTTCATGAGATGCTGCCTGTACATGAATTTCTGTATGATTTCTTCAAAGTTGAATGATATCCTAGATAAATAGGGTTTTTTTTATGAAGTATTCATTTTTTGTTGAGTTTTTATACAGTATTTCTCCAACACTAATGGATCACAGAATTTTATTTAAAAGACCGGTAGTATATATCATGGGTTTTCTTTTGTAGGGCCCCTTATTGATTTTTACTGCTTCCAATATTCTGCTTCTCTCTGCATTTTGTCATTTTGAGGACACTTTGTCTTAGAGTTTTTTTAGTTGAGTTTATTTTTACTGGTACACTTTGAGTCTTTTGGATTTTGGTGCCTGTGGTCCTCAACTCTGATAAATTCTTTGCAGTGGTATATTTCTTTATTCTTTAATTTGGGGGTACATATGGCTTAGTTCTGGCTCAAAGAGATCACTCTGGCAGGCACTAGGGCCTATATGGGATGTTAGGGATGGAATCCTTAATGGCTGTGTGAAAAACAAACTCCTTTCACCACTGTTCTATCACTCTTGACCTTGGAATTCTTTGACAATTACTTCTTACTCATATTTGTTTTATTGTTTTTTAGGAATTGCAATGATTCTTATATAGTTCCTCTTGAACTCAGCCAATAGTTTCCTGATAAATTGTACCTTTCTTTTCAGACTACTTTCTACTCTTTCTTAGAAGTGTCCTTTTTCATATTGGGGCTTCTCAATGTTTTATTCAGCTTCTCTTATCCCGCTATTCAACATATCTAGTATTTCTTGTATTTTTTAATATCACCTATCATGTTTAGAAGGCAGGGTACCTACCATTTGAAACACTATGCCCGAAACAAACGTTATTTATTCCTAATATAGTAATTTATTTTAAATTTTGACTAAGACCTTCTTTTGCTGACTACCTGTGCTATTGTTTCTTTGAACTGATGAATTATACAACATACATCATAGCATCACTAAGTCTGATAATTTACTGATTTAAATTATGTCTTCAGTGATAATGATTTTACTCACTTGGCTTGGTAGATTTCTACATGTTTTGTTCGTTGGATTTCAAGTACTCTTGTAGTGCTGGGGTGAGTCTTTGCAGTTAGACTCCCTGGAAGTTGCTGGGGTAGTAAGATGAAGTTGCCCTCTTCTATGCCCATATTTCCAAATGTAATATCATTGTGTACTTATTCTTGTATAAGTATATGATTATAATTATACAATGAAGTATCATTGTAGTTTCTGTAATTTGTAGAAAAGATCTGTCATATGCTTTCGAAGTTTTGGTGTGGTTCCATTTATCTGGTGATTCCTGATTACACTCCTGAGTAATTCTCAAGAGACCAACTGTTATTCTGACCGAAAGAATTAATTAAAATGGTTTCAAAATGATCAATACAAATAAGCAGACTGTCTTGTATGCCCTTTTCCTTTAGAAATAATTATAAAGGTATATTTCTACTGTTACTTTGAAAATATAATATCATTGTGAGACAATTCTTATTATACATTTTGTAGTCCTCTCGTCTGAAATTTTGCTAAAAATAAAACCACCATTTTAAATGACAGAAAGAACTTTCTGAATGCACTGTTAATCATTACACACTAGATAGCAGAGCTATCTCATGGAAGTTATGTCTGAGCTGACTGTGTCTAGGTATTTCAACCCCTAAATATAAGTGTTTTATTTTATCACCCTATTAGAAGAAAAAATAATCTCTCTTTTTTAATGAGTATAAAGGGATACTGAAAAGTAAGTGTCATAGTATATGACTAAATGTCCTTGGAATAGTGCTTGAATATGATCAGACTACAAATACAATGCACACATAGCCCTTTCTTCTTTACACTAATAGAACTAATGACATAGTCTTACAAAGTTAAATCATTAAACGTAAAAATGGGAACAGATTCTAATTTAATATGCACAGTGTATCCAGCTACATATCTCAAAAAATGGTTACAGTGTTAGCAAAACAGAAAATTTGAAGTATATAGGGTGCTTTTCAAAAGCCAGGTAGTTTGAAATTAAAATGCCAAGTATTCACCCGATGATATGTGGTCCTCCTTCTCAGGAGGATAAAAGGAGGAGGTATTCTAGCATAAAAAAGTCATCACTGTAGTATGAGGTATTAAAAATTGCTAATTAAAAACATATAAAATTATAGTTTATATGGTTCTGTCTTTGAGAATTTAGATGTAGACTATGGCTCGTCTTGAAATATCTAAGATTTTCCAGTAGAATTCAGGAATATGCTGACCTTAAAATTAAGATCTATTTTTTGTACTCTCATTTGCTGCTGTTTTCTAAGTGTTACAATTCCACTAAGAAAAATATGTTTACATAAAAGCTCATATAACATAGTTATAATATCATGTCTGTTGATTTTTATAGTAGATATATTCATATATTTGTGCTTTAATATTACTCTCCTTGAAAAAAACTATATCCTGATATTTTTATTTCTTCTATTGCTCCCAACCCATATTGCAGCTATTATTAAATGACATTAATGCGTAATTAATAAATTTTATGAAGAAATGAATAGTATTATTTTCTGCAAAATGAAAGCCTTTCATCAGAACTATATGGTCCACAAATATATAACAGAGACTTTCTTTTCTAATTCAAATAGTCAATCCTCTTCTGTAATTACAAGATATTTAAATATCACTGGTTTCACATCAACAACACACATCAACAAATCAACAACTGAATTTTTCCCTTTTTTAATAATTAGCTTAAGCTTTCTCTTCTTTCATATTAAAAAATTACTTCGACAGTATCCTGATGTGTTTTTATTGTCATTAGTAAATAACTTGAATTTCAAGTCTCAGATTTTTTATTTTTCATCATTTTCTTGCCGCTCTACCACTGAAAGAAAATAATTATCTGGCCTAAATAATTCATAGTAAAATGTATTATATTTACAGCGAAACTCATCTACTACAATGGAATCCTTCCTGGGTGGATATTTTTATGTAATTGCTGGAGAGCTCACTCTCATTACTACAACTATGTATTCTAATACTGCCTAATGACTAATTCTTGTGAAAAATAAACCTCAGGTCAGAGTGCAAGTTATCATTTTTGTGATTAACAAATGGCATAAACTATACTTCTTCCCTACAAATTAAAGAGAATGCTTAAGATAGAGTTTTTTCCTAGAAATGAAATAGAGAAAAACTTAGATTCAATGGTAAATTCTTTGATAAATGCAACTGTATGTTTGTCTGCTTCATATCCAACTTTAAGAATTATGGTATATGATTATGAATACATAAAAGTAGTTTTTGAACTTTAAAAGACATTCAAAATAGTCTGTATATGTAGCTCATAAATATGGCAAATAATTTTATATATTTTATAATAATTTTAAATATTATGAGTATTACAGAATATATGGAAATCATTGCTTATTTGGCATGTATTGTATATTAAAACCAATACATTTAATATTTAATGAGCAAAGTAATCTAAGAAAAATAATATACTTTTCACATTTAAAAAATACTAAGACTTAAAAAGTAACTAAATTGACTTCATATTAATAACTTCAAGAGTCAATGCTAAGATTTAGGAGTTGGGTTTCTCTGAGTACAAAATTTATATATGTATTTTTAATGAAGTCATACCCCTATCGTGTTTTATAGAGTGTTTTATATAGGTATGAACAACATTCATGAAAACATAGAAATAAGGAGCAATGCTATTTATTTTTCAGAACCTGAGGTTAGGTCTAAATTGTAAAAACGATAATAGTTCACTTGTTTCAAAACAATAAAATGTTTGTAAAAATTATAGTCAACTGATCTATGCAGGAACACTGATGGAAATTTCAGCATGAAATAACATTGACGATGAAAATGATGTTGGAAGATGTGAAGCTAGAAAAATTATTTAAAAGCAATTTAAAGGATCTCTTTGCCTAGAAATTTTAGTCAACATTTTGAAAATGAAAATAAAAATGTTTGTTCACCAAATATTTAGAAAATTTTAATAACTCAATAGTCAAACATGTTTTAAATGGTGTTTTGGATCTTTTTCCTTGCACAATAGCCAATATGTAACAGAGAATACTAAGTTATTCATAAAAGTAGTCCATTTTTTAGCCAAAATTATTTTTATTTTTTTATTTTTGGGGGGTACACCCATTTGACGAACTGAGGTCTGTGTTAGGCTAGCGGTTGCAAGGCAGATGCCTTATCTCTAGCGCCACCACTCAGGCCCCTTCAGTCTTAAATTTAAAATAAACTAGAACCAAAAGGTCATCGGTTCGAATCCCGGTGCCCCATATGGTCCCCCATGCCTGCCAGGAGCAATTTCTGAGCATGGAGCCAGGAGTAACCCCTGAGCACTGCCGGGTGTGACCCCCCAAAAAAAAACAAAAAAAAACTAGAACCCCAAAATTTTAGCATCACGCATTTTTAAATACAATGTGAAGTTGGGGCCAGACTGATGGTGCAGCCATAGGGCATTTGCCTTGCATGTGGCTGATCTAGGACAGCATGCATTCGTTTGATTCCCTGTCATTCCTTATGGACCCCGAAGCCAGGAGTGATTTCTTTTTTTTATTAATTAAATAATTTTTATTTTGACCAAAGTAAATTACAAATCTTTCACAGGAATATTTTAGGTAGTCATATTGAATCAGGAGCGATTTCTGAGTGCATATCCAGGAGTAACTTCTGAGCATCACCAAGAATGGCCCAAAAAAGCAAAATAAATAAATAAATAGAGTGTGAAATTCACTACTCTCGGTTATTTAGTTATGCAAAGACATATAAATATAAAAATGTTATGACATAGTACTGCCACATATATTGGCTGAAGTAATCATTGTTACAATAATATAATTTTAATTTTACTTAAATGTTCAGCTGTGCTTAGTTCAGCATTATGTCCTTATATGTTATATGCTGCTAAACACTTTTTTAGAAAAACACAAATGCCTAAACCCCACACATTATTTCTCCAATGGAAAAGACTAAATGTTCTGTTTATATTTTTGAAAAATATTTATGTGGGGGGCCAGGGAGATAGCATGGAGGTAAGGCGTTTGCCTTTCATGCAAAAGGTCATCGGTTTGAATCCCGGTGACCCATATGGTCCCCCGTGCCTGCCAGGAGCAATTTCTGAGCATGGAGCCAGGAGTAACCCCTGAGCACTGCTGGGTGTGACCCAAAAAAACAAAAAAAAAAATTATGTGGGCATTTTTAATAATTACAATGTCAAGCCAGGATGTTATTCTGGCAGTAGCAATATTTGAGGTCATGAAATGTCAAAAAATACATTTAAGGATTTGAGGCACATTGTAATTTACAGTGAGGAAAAGGCAGGACACTAAAGAACATTAGCTTTGAATTGTTAATTTAACTAAGACTAGACAGTGGATTATAATCATTGGTATTTGATGATAAATGAAACTATCATAACACAACAATTCTAAAAGAATAATGTGTATAATTGTAAATTATTATTACTTCTGTTTCACATTTTGTTTGGTGTTACTTTCAGAAATTTATAGGGAGCTACTTCTGGTGTAGTGCATGGGTCTTGTTTTAAGAGGTACTTGGGAACCATGCAGTTATGTTGATTGAATCAAGGGACTTTCCTGAAAATCATACCTCCAATCTTTTTTTTTTGTTTGTTTTGTTTTGTTTTTGGGTCACACCCCGTGACGCTCAGGGGTTACTCCTGGCTATACGCTCAGAAGTTGCTCCTGGCTTGGGGGACCATATGGAAACCGGGGGATCGAACTACGGTCCGTCCATGGCAACGCAGGGAAGGCAGGCACTTTACCTCCAGCGCCACCGCCAATACCTCCAATCTTTTGAACCATTTTTCTGATCTAAAATTTCCTGGAACATTTACTTGGAAAAAATACTTGGAAAGTTTAATATTTAAGGTACAGAAAGTTTTCGTTGCTGTTTTAAGTTCAAAGTCTTAAACACCAGTATCTTATTTCAGAAAGAGGAAAGCTACCATTTATGCAGAGACAAAAGTGTCTTGCTAGTCTAACTAGGAAGAGTACTATTCAATTGGAAATCGGCTTTGAGCATATGAAGCATACATTTGTATGGCATAATTTTTAATTAAATTTTTACTTTATGTTTTGGAAATTGCATAGACATTATGTTTTCTCAGTGGTGATGAGAAGCTTAGAGTCCATTCTGGCAATTCTCAGCCAAATGATGTATCAATGTGTGGATCTGGTGCTGCTCAAGACCTGCCTTGCTAAGTATTACCCAGGATTCCTTGTTGTCTTTTTAGATTCTAAGAGTAAATCTGGTGGTGTTTGGGAGCTTCAGGGCTGTGACAATATTTAGGAAATAATGTGGTGCCAAGGATGGAACTTGGGTTGGTCACATGCAAGGCATGAACTTTAACCTCTACTAAATGTCTAGACGACTTTTTTATTTTAGTTTCCATTTAGCATCCTAATGCACTTGGAAAATGCTGTTAAATTTTATCAGTAGCCAATGAAAGAATATTCTATAAACAATAGCAAAATAAATACGAAAAATCCTTATATAATATACTATGGAATCAGAGGTTAAGTATAAAAATAACTAATGAAAAGACTAGTTGTATTGGGAAATGTTTTTATATACCCATGTCTTGAAACTGAAAAATTTTAGAAATATTTGGAGGATAGAAATGTCCTAAGATTTGTATATACTCATGTATGTTTTGGATTAAAGGGTTGTTTGACATAAAATGTAAAATCCAAATTGTATAAATATTGACATATAAATTTATAAATTGTGAGAAAAAA
>PVKC010009896.1:0-26378 GCA_004027635.1 Crocidura indochinensis | reverse complement strand
CTTTTGCCTGGTTCTGGACCTGGAGATCACTCCTGATAAGTTTTCACAAATCACATATATTGTCAGAGGTCAAATCCAAATTGGTTATGTACAAGGCAAGTGCTCGATCCTTTACACTATCTCTCTCTGTTGTATTTAATACAAGGTCCTTATAATGAACAGGTTTCTAATTGCCAATGGTGAGCATGCTTTTATTTTCTGACATTTAAGATAAGACAATTATGTAAGCAAACAGTTCACCCTCGTATCCTAGAAGGTTTGGTTTTAATGAAACTGATAGTTCTTCAGAAAACAGGCAAATGCAGATTCAGCAGTTGTGGTTTGTAAAGCCTTTTATAGAGATAGCAAGTTATTTGCAGCCAAATGCCAAAAAAAAAAAAAAAGTCATTTGGATAAACATTCCTAAAACAAGTTGCTAAAACATTCTGGATTTTTAACCACAAAGTATTTTATACAGTAATCAGTTTTGAATGCTGACAATTATTTCCTTCCTGGTTTCTTATTTCTGAACTCTTTAATTCATTGCTTTAGTAACAGTAGGAATATTGAAAAATAATTCTTTTTAAGGACTCTGTCAGCAGCTGTGAAACATCTAAACTTCTGTTTTTATTTGGCTTGTTATAAAATGAGGTCACTGTAATAAGGCCTCCCAATTCTTACCACAGGCTGTGTTCTTCACACGGACTGTATAGAAATAGGAGGTACAGTAAACGCACCCTATATACACCTCAACCCAGACCCTTGCCTGGTCTGTATTGGAAATTGGGGACAAAAAAAAATGAGGTCACTGTAGGACTTAGGGTCACACTTTCTTGTTGAATAAGAAAGTGTCCAAAGTGGTGAAAAATTCAAAATTCTAGATTACCAATGTCCCAAGAGTTTGTTAAGCCCTCCAGGATTTTACATTTAGGTAATATATAATAAGTCTGTGCTATATTTCTACTAATATGTAGTTGTTCATTTTATTTATTCACCTGATAGCATTTTACTTTTGACTTTGTGTTCCTTCTCACTTTTTTACATTCTTATTTTAATAGCCTAAAATGAAAGAATTTGAAAATCAAAAGCTAGACACACTTTAAAATACCAGGAAAATTGTTTATTAAGAAGCTGGAAACTGAAGTAAAATTGAAACCATTAAATTAATACACCCTTAGACAAATGTACTTTCCTGTTTTATGGACACACACACAGTATCCAGGGGCCTCTGGTATAAGTCTTGCTAACCTAAGAAAATTAGTTTAAAAATGCAAATTATGACATTAGGGAAAGGGAGTGACCAAATGCTGCTGTGCACAGTGGTGACTCAGTATATTATATCATTATAGAACTTTTAGCACACTATAAAAGAAGATCATAAAGTAAGATGCCTAATGGCAAAGTGTATTCATGTATGGCATAAAAGTCATAGTATTAAAACTCAGAGGCAATTTCTTGAGATCCTTAAACATTCTTTAGAACACCTTTATATTAGGTCCTCACAACTTAGTTAAATATAGTTTCCCCCTTAACCTAATCTACTACAAGAAGCATGAGATATGCTCTATTTTGTTATTGTTTCTTTCTTTGTACAAATCATTTGTTGTCTGGGAATACTTCCCTCGCCTCCATAAATTGTAGCATTGTACTTTCCTCTATTTTCTTTTTTTTTTTTTTTTTTTTTTTTTTGGTTTTTGGGCCACACCCAGTGATGCTCAGGGGTTACTCCTGGCTATGCGCTCAGAAGTCGCTCCTGGAAGGCACAGGGGACCATATGGGAACCGGGGATCGAACCGTGGTCCGCAGGCAAGGCAGCAGGCACCTTACCTCCTGCGCCACCTCCCGGCTCCCACTTTCCTCTATTTTCATAGCTCCTCCTCAGTCAAAATTTTTACTGACATTGGAAAGAAGTTATCCTCTTAATTTATTATTTTATTATTAACTTTGTTAAGTTATTACTCTTTTCTTTTGTGGGGTATAGGGAGGTTAGGCCATGCCTAATGGTGGTCAGGACTTAGTCCTGGATCTGTACTGAGAGATCACTCCTGCATGATTGGGAACCATATGGGAAACTATAGATTGAATCCTGAATATTGAATTTGCAAAGAGCAAGGCAAGCATCCTACCCAATGTACTATTGCTCTGGCCCTACTTTGTTAATTTTGCATTGTAGCACTATTGATTTCTGTATTAAACACAGAATAATATGGAATAGTTTGGGGCATTCCAGCAAACTAAGAATTCTACAGACTTTAGTAGAAATGTGGCAAAAAAAATAGAAAGAAAAAGTCAGTATACTATTATACTAGTACAAATACTATGTTACATAGTACATATAAATCTTAAGAAATATAAGTCAGTAAATTGATTAAAATAGAGATTAATTCCTTACATTGAGAAGGCAATTAACTGCATATACTTATATGCAACATGAAGATAATTATGCCTGGTTACCTTTTATTTATCAGTATTAAAGTAAGAGTTTGATTTTAAGACACATTGAAAATTTATTGAAATCCTGTTAATAAAGAATTTAAAAGATCAAACTTTGATTTTTCTGATCCTAAATTTAAAAAAAAAAGATGGGACCAGAGTGATAGTACAGCATTAGGGTGTTTGCCTTGCAGGCAACTGACCCAGAAAGGACCTGGGATTGATCCCTGGCATCCAATATGGTCCTCCAAGTCAGGAGTGATTTCTGAGTGCATAGCCAGGAGCAATCCCTGAGTGTCACCAGGTGTGGCCCCCTACCCAAAAACATTTCCTTAAGGAAGTATTTGTTCATGTCACTCCCATTCTTTATGGAAAGTCAAAGAGGTTTTCTAGCACTAAAATTTCTATTCAACTTTATAGCTCTTCGCTGAAAGATTAATTTGGGTGACAGAGGTAAAGATACAATTATGCTGTTGGTGGAGAATAATACACAATAGAATTCCTTGCTTAGCAATTCGGATGATGACTGGGAATTTTTGGCTTCTGTTCATAAGGCCATCCCACCCAAAATACTTGAATTGCACAAACTTACAAGTTCTTCTTTCTTTGACATTATGACTGTTGACAGCATTTTAAAAGGATTTTAACTACAGAAAGGAAACAATTTCTCAGATTAGGTTAAAAGGAAAAAGCACCCAAAGAGAGTTAATATTTAAGTTCTAGACTGACATGTTCTCTGGTCTATTTGTGAATTCTTATGCCAAAGAACTCTTCTTTAATTAATATTATAACCAAACTAAATAGCATTGCCTCTACCAATTTTAGTCATAAAAATATGAACACAACTGAGGCTGGAGAGAGAGCACAGGGGTAAGGCATTTGCCTTGCATGCAGAAGGACGATGGTTCTAATCCCGACATCCCATATGGTCTCCCGAACCTGCTTGGGACGATTTCACATGACTAAAAATGGAGAGCATTGTGCTGAATAAAAGTCAGTCAGAAAAAGAAGGATAGAAACAGAAAGAGCTCCTTTATGTGTAGAATATTAAGAAATAAGGGAAAAAACAATAATCTAAAAGCAATAGAGCTCAGACTAAAAACTCAGACTACAAAAGTGAGTTGAATATGAAAAGATGATGGAGGGGGTAGGGATAAATTACAAACGGGACCTGAGACAATGGTGGATGGTGTGGGGCAGGATTTTGAATGCATAAAACTTTAACAGTAACTGCATTGTGTACCACAATGACTAAAATAAAATTTAAGGTTTGATACTCAGGTCCATGTTCTCCCCTGAATGTGTATCACTTGTCTCTATAATTCTTTGCTTGCCCATTTCCACTCTAGAAAAATGTATGTTTTCTCTTGAATACCTTGACCCTCTTTCTCTCGTCTCACATTTTTCTACACAAGTTTCATTAAATTAAAACTACCTTTTTTCACTAAAAAAAATAAAAACCTGGTACATATATACAATAGAATATTAGTTAGCTTTTATAAAACAAATCACATAATGTACTCTATTTGAATGAATATATACAGTTTCATAGTGAGTGAAGTTAGGAGAGAAATATACAGATATACACAGGATGATCTGTCATAATCACATGAAAACATAAATAGAATACAAATATATTTTTTTATTTTCAAATAAATAAAAAAATCTTCACATATAAAGTAATAATGCGTGGGTATAATAAATACCCAAAAGCAAGAAAAGCTGAGAGCTAGTCTTTAGTAAGAACTTTGCCCAAAAAAGAGGGAAAGTGGGCCAGAACAGTGACGCAAGTGTGTACTAGTCTAGGACAGATAGTGGTTCCATCCCCTAGCATCCCATATGGTGCCCTAAGCCAGGAGCAATTTCTGAATACATAGTCAGAAGTAACCCCTGAGGGTCTCCAGGTGTAGCCCAACTCCCCCCACCCCACCCCTGTCAAAAATTTAAAAAAAGAGGAAAAGAAGGGGAAATACTGGGACAATGGTGTAGGGAAGCAGACACTGGTGAAGGATGTGGTATGAAAATGTGTTATGCATGACACTCTCTCAATTACAGTATTATAAATTATAGTGCCTAATTTTTAATTTAATAAAATAAAATATAAAAGAGATAAAAATGAGCCATATTAAAATTAAACCTTATTTACTAGTGTACACTTTCTGAAATAATATTATATAACAATATTAAGTTGTTTAGAATAAAATTCACTTCACCAGGTTATAAGATTATAATCTAAAAGTGACTACACTTTTCTAGAAAGTCTTTTTTCTTTAAACCCACAGGTACTTAGTGAAACCTATCACAAGCATCAGCATTCGCATACATCATAAAATAAAAACTAGAAACAGATTCTTTTTTTTTTAATTTTTATTGTGAACAAAGTGAATTACCAGTCTTTCACCGTAATATTTAAGGTACATAGTGGCAATGAATCAGGGGCATTTCCACCACCAGTGTTGTCCTCCCTCCACCCCTGCTCCCAACATGCATCCCATATCTCTCTCATTTGCCCCCCCCCCCAGACCGCTAGTGTAACTTCTCCCCTCTGTGTATAGCTTGTTTTAGATTTGGTATAGATTCTGTTGTCATTGACTTTGCATTTGGTGTTTAAGTCTCATTATTTTTTTTATTTTTACTCAATGTTCATATGACTGTTCCGTCCTGGTACCATCCATTTTTCCTCCTTCAATTTATGAGGCAGAATAAGATGATTCAAATTATGTGGTTCTGTTTGAAAAGAAAAAGAAAAATATAACTTGGAAGGAGTCCATCTAGAGGTTATAAATATCAATTCAAAAGAAGAAAGGGAAAAGAGAAGAAAAACATAACAAAAAAAAACAAAAACAAAACAAAAAACTAAAAAAAAAAAATCCAACAACTACAATAAAGCACAACAGCAACAACATCAACAAAAAACAATACAGTAAGTATTGAGGAAATTAGAAAGGGAATTAACTTGTTCTAAGAGATACAGGGTTTCTCCACCCTTGAAGCATACTGTCATGGGAACATCTATAGGCTCCGTACATGCTCATTTTCACACCCCCAAGGTCTTTTTATGGTGGCAGAAAACTTTCCTTTTAGAAACATAGATTCTAACTTCAAGGAGTTTATAAGTTTATCAAGCTCAAACCTTTTTCAGACATGAAGTAAAAAGTGAAATAAATGTCATGAGACTTAAATGTTAGGAATCAGTTCTTTTCTGTTCAGTGCATAGGTTATTTTTAATAATTTAGTAATTACATTAAAAAGTGAAAAATATGAGGCTAATTTTAATTTAATTTTACATACAACAAACAAAAAATATTAAAAGATTATATTCCAGAAGTCAAAATGATAGTAGGTAGACTAGAGCATTTGCCTAGCATGCGGCCAAACTGGATTATATACCCAGAATCCCATATGGTCCACTGAGCTTGTCAGTAGTGATTTCTGAGCACAGAGCAAGAAGTAACCCCTGTGCACCACCAACTGTGTCCCATAAACCAAATAAATATATAAATTACCAATATTTTAATAGTTGCCATTGAAAAAGTCTTACTTGTTAAAAACAAAAGCTGTAGATCACATTTTTTATATTTGTTTATAAAGTTTTATTCATTTATGACATCTGAAAGTTTGCTTATCATATTTCCATAAATTGTTAAATGAATACTTTTCTTTCATCCTATGAATATGAAGTAATTACTATTACTTTATGAGATTCTTTACAAAAGACACAAGCTACTGTTTGTTGCACATAATTTCTTTCTTTTTTCACATGTAATGTTTTTTTAATTTATTTAAAGAAAATAGATCACATAGTTGACATAACTAATCATAATACATTTGTTTCAGGATACAGAAAGTGAAGTTATTAAGAAATAGAAAGAGAATAGATAATTTTTAAAAATGGCAAAAAAAGGGGAGAGAGTTTATTAGCAAATATGTTTGTGAAAATTATTGTATCACCAATAAAGTCGTTAATATAATAGCCACAGGCTTATTATACCCCCCTCTTTATTTCTTCAGAGATGGCAGATACAATAAAAAAAAGATGTGCGTGTGTATGTGTGTGTGTGTGTGTGTGTGTGGCAGTTGTCATTTGTGTAGGCACAGCAAAATATGAAAGAAATTGAAAAGAAAGACCTTTGGCCTAAAAAACAGGGAGATCTTACCCCCGAAGTATTTTGGCATAAGACCAATTCAAGGCTCCAGGCATATTCAGTTGTCCAACCCCCAGTCATTCTCGATGGTCAGCTCTTCAGCCTCACAGTTGTTGCTGTCGGGTTTCTTTAGTTATAGATTCTGGTTTCTGTGCAGGTTCTATGTTGAAGACCAGGTGGTGTGTAGTATCTTCTAGTCTATCTCACCATTAAATAGCATAGCAGAGAATCCTGCCCTAAAAGTAGACTATTGTTGTTGCCTGGTTGTCAGGGTAATATATGAACTGTCTTTGGAGTAAGTCAGTACCATGGCTGTAGTGGGGCCTTCCCTGGTATAATTTATATTCTTGATGCTGGTGTAGGAACCATGTTTGTTTCTATCTGTTGTATCCATTGTTCCAGGATGAATGGTCAATATCCAAATCAAATGAGTCTAAGCCAAATCATTATGCCAAGTGTTTATGGTGTAAGGTCCCACTGCAATATTAAAAAGTTTGTGTTCCCATCTCTATTAGATAAGAACTTGTTTGGATCTGTTAACTTTTCCCATTTATAAAGTGCCTATGCAAAAAGGATGTTGCACATAATTTCTTGATGTTTAATGATAGTAGTCACCTCAATACCCAGATCCTCTTTCTAGGTTAATTTGTTACTGCAACTCTTTTTTGTTGTTGTTGTTTTGTTTTATTTTGTTTTTTGTTTTTGTTTTTAGGTCACACCCGGTTTTGCTCAGGGATTACTCCTGACTCTATGCTCAGAAATTGCCCCTGACAGGCTCGGGGGACCATATGGGATGCCGGGATTCAAACTACTGTCCTTCTGCATGCAAGGCAAATGCCTTACCTCCATGCTATCTCTCCAACCCCTGCAAGTCTTAAAAGAACTATTGGAAGGTAGTTTTGAGCTCCAAGTCCATTCAGGGTTTGCTTTAACCCAACCACAAACATGCTTGCGATCACAGTGCTTAAATAAAGATATTTTTTTAAAAAACTAATAATTGTAAAACTCTATATAAACTAATACCAATTCCTTTTTGAGCAGTTCACATATAAAGATAATTTACATCACTTTAAAAATACTTAAAATTGTCATTTTTTCTCAGAGATCAAACAGGGAAGAATTAAAATACAGACTGATAATTCATCTATATTATAAGATTTATATCTATCACTATTTGACTTCTTCTAATCTAGAGGCTTAATAAAACCATAATCTACATTTGAATTAACCCATTTAATAAAAATCCTTAGTTTCAGAGGTTTCTAGTTGAAAGTTGCCCACACCTTGCACTTTGGATCTTCCATTCACTTGGGATTTCCTCAATTCTAATAATGATTCTATCTGCCCCATAATCTAATAGCAAATAAAACCATTTCCCCCTATGTTGACAAATTGCCTTGTGGGGACTGTAGCCCCTGGAGATACTACTAGAGGACTGTTCTTGACTGAAATTACAGTTGTGGGGCTATTCCCACTCTCAAAAACATCTTGAGTGCTCTAGTCCTTATGATCCTTATCTGATCTTAACTCTCTAAGGGCAGAGTGTTTTTGTTTTTGTTTTTTGCCTTTGGGGGAAAGTTTCCCTATCTAGAAGGGAGAAATAAGGGTGCCAGTGGCAGCAGAAACACAAGGAGGAAAGTAGATGCAGTATGCCAAATATTTTTGGGACAGTATTTTGCTTTAACAAATATGTGCCAATGGTGCATAAATTTTCTTCCATGGGGGTCATGTCTTTGTCCGGGGAGACCTGTGGTGACCCTCTTATCCTGTTACAGGTGTTGCAGCATGCGTCCTAGAGACTTATTTGGAGGACCTGTGCCCAAGGGGATATTCAGACTGCTTCAATGAAGAGGAATGTCACAGAATGAGAGGCAAGAGGTTTTTAGAATTGAAGTCACAGCAGAGGAGAAACCAATGATCAGAGAGCCAGAGAAGGAGAGGAAGGAAAATAAAGAAAATTAGCAATGAGAAAGAAAAAGAAAAATGCAATGGCTATAAATTTGACTATTTTATAAACTTGCATGAGTCATAGGGTTCTATCCCTCCCCTGAAAAAACATTTACCCTAGTCCTGAAAGAAAAATATAATTTACCTTGATCCACAATCAGTTAGCTGCAGCTGCAAGTGTCCCCTTGTCGCAGAAGCATTCAAGGGTCCTGAGAAAGCCATGTTGGGCACCAGATGTAGGATTCTGGTGCCAGACTCCCTATCAGGCTGATGAAAGGCTAGGTAAGCCCTTAGCCTTGGAGACTAGGCTTGGGAAAGGAAGGGAAGATTATGAGCCACATAATGCTCACAGGGAAGCATTGTGAGAGCAATGGACTTTGTTTATTGAAGGTAGAGACAAGAACTTTAAGGGAAAATTTTACACAGGAAACAATGTGAAGACTACAGCATAGGCATTACAGCAACAAGATGGTATGTGAAGACAACAGTCACAGGTAAATGGCATCATTAATTCAGATGGTATACACTGATGATGGTTACAATGTCCATGGCATCATTAAATCAGGATGTATGAAAAGATAGCATAGGATTGCTCATGGCATCATAAAATCAGTGAGTATGTAAAGAGAGTGGTTGCAATGCTTATTAGCACTATTAACTTAGACAGGTTGTTTGACCTGAATGACTTTCTCCTTAACTCATCCTGCACTCATAATAGCAGGGTCACAAATCTCCAGAGACTTTCTTTTATATTCAGGGCCACCTTGCAGAAATCCTCTTCTTTCCCAGCCTCTCTCCCCACAGTTTTATGTCTTGGGGACATTCTTTGAATGCTCTAGTCTATTCCACTGTCTTTATTTCAACACCATGCTGTTTTAATGACTATAGCTTTATAATACAGTTTAAAGTTGGGAAAGTGATACCTTCCATATTTCTATTCCCAACTTTCTCTAAATATTCATTGATATCTATTGTTCCAGATGAATTTCAGGAGAGTTTGATCCACTTCTTTAAAGAATGTAATGGATATCCTTAGAGGGATTGCATGGAATCTGTACAATCTTTGAAGAATATTGTCATTTTAATGATAATTCTCCCAGTCCATGAACAGAGTATGTGTCTCCATTTCCTTGTGTTCTCTTTTATTTATTGAAGCAAAATTTTGTAGTTTTCTTTGTATAGGTCCTTCACCTCTTAAGTTGACTCTAAGATATTTGAGTTTGTGTGACACTAATGTGAATGGGATTGTTTTTTTTTTTAGTGTCCATTTCTTCTCTCATTATTGGTGTATAAGGCCATTGATTTTTGTTAGTTTTATAGCCTGCCACTTTGCTATAAGAATCTACTGTTTCTAGAAGCTTTTTGGTAGAGTCTTTAGGGTTTTCTAAATATGGTATCATGTCATCTGCAAACAGTGAGAGCTTGACTTCTTCCTTTCTTCTCTGTATGTCCTTGATATCTTTTTCTTTTTTGTTTTGGAGAGAGGGAGGAAGACTGGAAGGAGGGAGGGAGGGACTAAGGGTAGAAGGAGGGAAGGAGTTCCTATAAAAAGACAATAAAGCTCGAGTGAAATTAAGTATCGCAAAAGATTAAATGAAATTGGAAAATTTTTGAAAGAATAACTGCAGAAGAGAGCAAATTCAGCATTTTATTAAAATGATTGAAAATAGGATTCTCAGTCGTGAATCAAATCTTTATCATGAGGAAATTATGATTGATTAGAAGATATGGAGTAGAAGGAACTACAAGGAATATAAAATAGTTCCTTAGAACTATGATGTGGGGCCTGGGAGATAGCATGGAGGTAAGGCGTTTGCCTTTCATGCAAAAGGTCATCAGTTCGAATCCTGGTGCCCCATATGGTCTCCCGTGTCTGCCAGGAGCAATTTCTGAGCATGGAGCCAGGAGTAACCCCTGAGCACTGCCGGGTGTGACCCCCCCACCAAAAAAAAAAAAAAGAACTATGATGAATCGGGAAGTTTCTGCCAGTGTGGGGTTTGGCAGGCATCCACGGTGCCAAAGGCCTTTTTAACCAGGCCTAGGAAGGGTGCGGGGCTTGGGTCACCCCAGTACCCTGCTACCTCCATCCTCTGGAACTCCAGGGCTTCTACTGGGCCACATGCCTGGGCAAGCCAGTGAGGTGGGTCCCTACAAGGAGCTGAAAGGTCACCCTAGGCTTTCCCCATTTCACACCCTGCTCCAGAGGGAGGGTTTGGGTGGGGTCTTTGACCTTCCGGCCTTCCAGCTCTTAAAGGATCTCTTTCTTTCCTGGGAGCTGGGAGTTTCTGCCAGCATGGAGAATGGCAGCAGAAGAGGTTCTGGCTTCAGGAAGTGCCAGGCAATTTTCCTTACTAAACCTCTCCATTGTGAATCCATGTGGGGGCTAGTGCCCCTCGCGGAACATATAGACAAATATTTGAACATCATTGTGTTGAATCTGTTCGTCAATTTCAGAATGCCGTCCAGAAGCTCATTTTATTCCTTTATTTCCTCCTACTATTACCCCACATTTAACCATTTCTTGTACTAATGATTTTTGTTTTGGCTAAGGTAGATTGCTTATCTTTCACAGTACTGTTTTGAGGGAGTCTGAAGCTTCAGCATGCAACACGTGGGTGACATGGCTCCACACTGTAGGCCTTTTGCCAAACTTAGTGGAAGATGCAGCCTCCGGCTGCCTCCCACTTTTCTCCACTTCCTCCCAGTCCCCAGTTTACCCCTGGCCACCTGCTCAGGGTCCCAGCAAGTGGGCTCTGGCGAGGAGCAATTTAAAGGAGACCCCAGGCTTCCCTGTTCCTGCAACGGGCGGGGGAGGGGACTGGTGAACTTCCAGCTTCCAGCTATTAGGAAGCAAACGCCTCTCGGAGAGTTGGAAGCTTCATCAGGCAACACTAGACGACATGGCTCCATGTGGTAGGCTTTAGGCCAAGCTAAGGGGAAGATGCTGTTTGCTCAGGCGCAGTTTAATGGCGACCCCAGGCTTCCCGGTTCATGCAGGGGGCAGGGAAGGGACTGATGAACTTCCAGCTTCCAGCAATTAGGAAGCAAATGCCTCTGGGGGAGTCAGAAGCTTCAGCAAGCAACATGGGGATGATATGGCTCCAAGCGCTCTTTGCTTGGCAAAATCACAGACCAAAGTGGTGTTTCAGAAACAACACCCTCCCTCTTGACTATTTCTAAAACATAAAAGGGACACGTGTATCTCCTTTGTATATCTCAGATGTATTCCCTTAACATCTATAACTCTTTTTGAATATCCTCATATAGTGACAATTTTGTCCATTGATTTTGTTATTTGATTGTTTGTTTGCTTTTCCCCCTATGAGATCTGTTTTATAAGCAATACTGGTAGAAGAGTATCTCTGTATAGAATGCATGTTTGAACCAAGTTATGGGGAATGTTGAACTTTATTCGTTGGCCCCCGATGCACCAACAATATCTTGTGGCATTATTTCTCTTTTGCATAGGCACATTAAAATGAGAAAATAATACATATGCAAACAAGTTCGTATCTAATAGAGATAGGAACACAAATTTGGTAATGCAGTTAGGCCTTATACTCTGAACATTGGCATAATGATTTGACTTAGGCCTCAGAAGAGTGGGCATCGCCCATTCACACCTGAACAATGGATACCATCTAAAAAAACAACCACAATTGTCTATAACATTACCAGGATCCAAACCTCTACCAGGGAAGACCTACTACTACTCTGGCATTGACTTACTCCAAAGAGTGCTCTCAACACCCAGACGACTCAGCAACAGCCTGCTTGCAGGACAGATCGCTCCGCAAATAATGGTGTGCTGAAACTAGACGATGCTCTACATCAGCCTGACTTCAATGAAAGAAATGCATAGAATCCAGAATCTTTAAATATAGGAACCTGATACCAACAACAGCTAAAGTGTGAAAAAGTTACACCGGGACCACGGAGATTGACTCAGTTTGGTCAGACTGGTATGCCTAGAACCCAGAGTCGGTCTTATGCCTATAAACCTCAGGGGTGAGGCCTTCTTGTAATGAAGCCAAGAATATTTTTTTCTGTTTTCCCCATATCTTTCTGGGCCTATGCAAACAACAGCAATTGGCACTGTCAGATTTTTACTATTTTTTTCTTTAACCCTTATCCTTAAAGAAAAATAAACAATTTACTGAACTTAAAAACAAATAACTGTAGTAGAATGCCTGTCTCAAATACAGGCAGGGGATGGGAGGGGGGCATTGGGAGGGGAGAATGTTACATTGGTGAAGGGGGGTGTTCTGTTTGTGACTGTAACCCAACTATAATCATGTTACTTAAACAAAAAATTAAAAATTAAAAAGAAGAACTATGATGAATCACTTTGGTTCATTCGCTTTCTATATTTCCTTTCTTCCCTTTTAAATTTGCTCAATCATTAGTCAACATATCCTAGGAATCTTTGCTAGCCAATGGAAGGTCATACACATAAATATATATATATATATATGAACATATATAGATACATAATTTTAAAATAAGATCAAGAAATTAATAGGAATAAATAATGCAAGACCTCCAGCCAGGTTTGGCAATGTCCCACAACCTTCACAAACCGCCTAGACCTCAAAGACCCCGTTAATGCAGCAACCCCTGACCCTCCACCAACAGTTCAGACTCTATGGATGACCTTGCTACCTCTGGCCAGGTGCGTGCGGTAATGCCCCGCCCCCTCCTCAAAGCACCAAGACCTTTTGCATAACTGTTCTGTGGCCTGAAATTATATGCTGTTTTTCCATCTTTCTCTGAGGGCTCTTCTTCAGGTGAGCTGTCCTGCACATAAACAGTGGAGCCAGAGGTGCTTTCACAGCTACATGCAGGGGTCCTCAAACTTTTTAAACAGTATCCCAGTTCACTGTCCCTCAGACCATTGGAGGGCCAGACTATAGTAAAAAACAAAAATCACGAACAAATTCCTATGCACACTGCATACATCTTATTTTGATGTGAAGAAACAAAACGGGAACAAATACAATGTGTGGCCCACGGGCCGTAGTCTGAGGACCACTGAATAACACATAGAAAAATCCAGACTACAAGCATGAGAATGGGGAAACAATACAGGCCAACATAAGGCATAAAGAATGAAGATGGCAGCACTGATAATCTGAAAATGGCAAACCACTTAGTTGGTCTTTCAGATAAGGAGTTTAGAGAAAAAATATGCATAATGTTCATATAACTCAAAGAAAGCATAGATTGAGTTGAATGGAACATAGATAAGAATTAAAAGGATATGAAGAGAGAATTTAGAAAAATCCAAACTAAAATAACAGGTCTGAAAAACTCGGTAGATGAAATGAAAAAATGTATAGAAAGCCTCTCCAAATGACTAACAGGAGCTGAGGATAGAATCAGTAAGCTAGAAGATGAGATGCATAAAAACTTCATACAACAAAAAAGATTGGAAAAGAGCCTTACAACAAATGATTAGACAATGGAAAAATTATTCAAAGAATGTGAACAGATGAAAAGAGAAGTCTTTGATAAACTCAACAGAAACAACATAAGAATCACTGGATTCCCAGAGACTCAGGAAGAAAATTCTCAGGAATAATCAATAGTCAAGAACACCATGGCAGAGAAACTCCTAGAGACAGGGACTACATACAACCAAATTCTGCATACCCGAAGAGTACCTCTAGAAGAAACCCGAAGAAAAACACCCCAACACAAATTATAGTCACAATGATGAATTCTACAGATAGGGAGTAATCAACCAATCACAGCCATCTCATTTTGTAGCCTGATCAGTCTTTTTGTTTGTTTGTTTGTTTGTTTTGGGGTCACACCCGGCAGTGCTCAGGGGTTACTCCTGGCTCCATGCTCAGAAATTGCTCCTGGCAAGCATGGAGGACCATATGGGATGCTGGGATTTGAACCGATTACCTTCTGCGTGAAAGGCAAACGCTTTACCTCCATGCTATCTCTCCGGCCCCCAGATAGGGAGAGAATACCAAAAGCAGCAAGATCAAAAAAGAAAATTATATTCAAAAGAGTATCCTTAAGTTTCTGTCAAAAGTAGCCCTCAAGGTCAGAAGGCAGTGGTGGGATATAGAAAGAAAACTACAAAACACAGCTTCAAGACATAAAAAAGGACACTGTGGGGGGAGGTCAAACTCCTTGCTGGTGGTCTGCGAGTCTAAAAGTAATTCTCAGAGAGAAAGAGTAAACCTCATTCTTCCGTTCTCCTCCTGGAGGAAACCCCAGCAACAAATCCACCACAAATAATTCACTTCAGACAAAGAAGTTAGGGGACCAAAGGTTTGGCCAAGAGAGTTTCTTGACAGTCTACGACAGCTCTATCAGTCATCAGACCCAGCAGTCAGCTCTGACAAAAAGCCTCAATAGCCTCCCCCACAAGCTCTTTTATTTCTCACTCAATCGCCCCCATCTGGAAGATCC
Organism: Crocidura indochinensis; assembly: GCA_004027635.1. Lineage (NCBI taxonomy): Eukaryota > Metazoa > Chordata > Mammalia > Eulipotyphla > Soricidae > Crocidura > Crocidura indochinensis. The sequence goes on along the minus strand of PVKC010009896.1, from coordinate 11,445 downwards.
AGGTGGGACAAGCACAAACTAATAACATAGAATAATTCTAAGAATACTCTACAGGACACAAGAAAATTGAGATATATACCCTGCTCATGGATTTGGAGGGTTAACATCATTAAAATGGAAAAACTCCTTAAAGTATTATACAGATTTAATGCAATCCCTCTAAAGATACAGCTTTAATGCAATCCCTCTAAAGATACCCATGACATTCTTCATAGAAGTGGATCAAACACTCCTTAAATTCATTTGGAATTTAAAGCAATACATGGAAAAGAAAATATGGCAAGCATTATGTCCCCCAATTTTAAATTGTGTTATAAGGCAATAGTTATTAAAACAGTATGGTATTGGGATAAAGGCCTATCCTCAGGTCAGTGGAATAGACTTGAGTATTCAGAGAATGTTTCCAGACATACATTCAATTATTTTTTCATAAAGGGCAAGAAATCCAAAGTAGAGCAAGGAAAGCCTCTTCAACAAGCTGTGCTGACACAACTAGTTAGCCACTTACTAAAAAGCAAACTTAGACCCCCAGATAACACCATGCAAAAAGGTAAAATCCAAATGGATTAAAGACCTTAATATCAGGCCTGAAACCATAAGGTATATACAATAACATGTAGGTAACACATTTCATGACATTGAGACTAAAGGCATCTTCAAGAAGGAAACAGCACTTTACAAATAAGTGGAAGCAGAAATAAATATATGGTAATATATTAAGCTGAGAAGCTTCTGAACCTCAAAGGAAATAGTGCCTAAGATACAAAAGCCACCCACAGAATGGAAGAAATTATTCACCCAATACCCATTAGATAATATTAGATAATACCAATAGATAAAGGACTAATATTCAAAACATACAAGGCACTGACAGAACTTTACAAGAAAGATACCCTATCAGAAAATGGGGAGAAGAAATTAATATATACTTCCTCAAAGAAGAAATACAAATGGCCAAAAGACACATGAAAAGTGATCCACATCACTAATCATCAGGGAGATGCAAATCAAAACAACTATGAGGTACCATCTCATACCACAAAGACTGGCACATGTCACAAAGAATGAGAACAAGCAGTGCTGGTGGGGATGTGGAGAGAAAGGAACTCTCATTCACTGCTGATGGGAATGCCATCTTTTATGGAAAGTGATATGGAGATTCCTCAAAAAACTGGAAACTGAACTCCCATATGATCTATATAATCACACTTATATTCATTGTAGCAGTTTTTACAATAGCCAAACTGGAAACAATCCAGATGCCCTTCAACAGACGAATGACTAAGAAAATTATGGTACATAGACACAATGGAATATTATGCAGCCATCAGGAGAGATGAAGTCATGAAATTTTCCTATATATGGATGTACATGGAATCTATTATGCTTATGTCAGAGGGAGAGAGATAGACACAGAATAGTCTCACTTGTCAATGTGTTTTAAGAAAAAAATAAAGTCATTATTGTTATAACAATAGAGTTAAGGGACGAAGGACCAACTCACAATATGCAGCTCACCACAATGAGTGGTGAATGTTATTAGGGAAATAACTACACTAACAACTAGCATGATAATGTTAATAGATGAGAGAAGTAGAATGCCTGTCTCAAATACAAGGCAGGGGTGGGGGATAATGGAGGTGTCATTGGTAGTGCATTGGTTGCACTGGTAAAGGAGGGTGTTCTGTTTATGACTGAAACCCAACTACAATCATGTGTGTAATTATGGTGCTTAAATAAAGATTTTATGAAAGGAAAAAAAGACAATACCAGCTTAGGAAATATCTCTAGCAAAGATCAGGAGTTTATATTTAGAGCTGATAAATTTTGAATATTTATCAATTAGAGTAATATATTAAAGTGTCAGAAAATGAGTCTAGTTAGATACTTGAAAATAGTAAAAAATGACAGAAAAATCATGAATAATAGATGTCACAATTAAGAGGACAAACTCTGTTGACAATTTTTGAATTAGTTCTGATATATATTTTTTGTGAAAGGAGTACACATCTGAAAAAAAAAAGCGTTGGTACCTCCTACAAGAAAAGAAATTAATTAAATTAGAAAATATGTATAGGGAGCCGGAAGGTGGCGCAGGAGGTAAGGTGCCTGCTGCCTTGCCTAGGACGGACCACGGTTCGATCCCCCGGTTCCCATATGGTCCCCCGTGCCTGCCAGGAGCGACTTCTGAGCGCATAGCCAGGTGTAACCCCTGAGCGTCACTGGGTGTGGCCCCCCCCAAAAAAAAAAGAAAATATGTATATTCTTTGGCTGAAAGTTCAAAGTTAAGACATCAGCAATGGGACTACTGAGAATTCTGTTTATGGGTGATTGTCCTTCCACTGTAACTTTACCTTGTCCTCATTCTTTGCATCTTTGTTCTCATAATAAAAATAAAAATTAAAAAAAAAGAAAATATGTAAATCACTCAACAAAATTTTTGTCCTTCTGTTGTTTACTAGTTCTAGCAATAAATATTGTGTGTGAAGGACAGTTAGAACAGTTTTCGAAATACTAAGAGTGTTAAGAAGCTCACATGGGGGGCCGGAGAGATAGCATGGAGGTAAGGCGTTTGCGTTTCATGCAGAAGGTCAGTGGTTCAAATCCCGGCATCCCATATGGTCCCCTGTGCCTGCTAGGGGCAATTTCTGAGCATAGAGCCAGAAGTAATCCCTGAGCTCAGCCAGGTGTGACCCAAAAAAACAAACAAAAAACAAACAAACAAAAAAAAGGAAGAAGCTCACATGGATTGAAGAGAAAGAAGAAACTAGGAATAATAAATGCTATAAATGTTCATTTCTTTTTTAAAGGTTGACTAAATCAGGGAAATACGGTTAATAAACAAAGCATGACAGTTTTATTTTGAGAGACATTCAAGCTTATTTATATAGTAATTGGAAAAGGTTAAAAGAGAAGAAAATATTTAAAATATGAGAACAAAGGTAAATTATTAATGAAGCAAGGTTATAAAGAAGAGCAGATTACAGCGAAGCAAAATATTTAGATAGGAGAATGCTATGCCTCCATGAGTATAGAGATATCTGGCCCAGTTGATGCTTGAGGTACTTTTATAGCTGTCTAAAGAATTCTCCGGACTCAAAGGTGTTATTAAGACAGTTAAAGTTCTGGGAAGGCACTAAATACAGTAGATGGAAATGAGTGTTAGTGTCTGAGAGCTAACAGGAAACTTACTATTGGAAATAATCCAAAGTAGGTGTTCATAGGACTTCAAGTACTATAAAATATTCTAGTATTTAAAACTACTGGGGAGATAATAATAGACTAATATAGCAGTCATGTTAGAGAGTGTACTTGAAGTAACAGAATGTTTAGTGTCTAAATATAGAATAATTGGACTCCTTAGAACTATACAAATAGCATCAGTTATATCTTTCAGCTAATACAACTTGTAGCAGTGATATTAGATCAATATTTTTATAAATAAAAAATCCTCAACAGGACCAGAGAGATTGTATTAGAGGTAGGATGTTCACTTTGCAAGGGGATTGTAACCTGGGCTTGTCTGCAGTTATCTCTGGACACAGAATCAATCAGAAGTTCTGAGTTGTGTTGGTTGTGGCCCCCAAAACAAACAAGCAAACAAAAACAAAAATCCTTAATATAATATTATCTAATAGAAATGAGTCTACATGAAAGTATAATACAACATTATCAAGTGGAGTTTACCTAAAAAATGAAAATTTGTTTAACCAGAAAAAGAAAATAATGGTCACTGATTACTTTCAGGACACCTGATCTGAACTGATTGATACTCCTGTGGCAATCTCAGAAAGGCAGGAACTATTCTTGGAATAGGTCTGAAATGATTTACAAAATTGATTTACAAAATGATTTACGAAATGCCAAACATTCTTTGTAACTTTAGTTACAATACTTTTAGTTATTTGGCATATAGATATAATCTGATATTTTTTCTTTTGTAAATTCTCTGGCACAGATCAGTATAGTATCTGTCTTTTGTAATTATATAATCACCCTATTTCTACAAGTGTTGCTTTTTGTAAGTATAGATCCACCTGGAAATCCACATGGAATTTTGTAGTTACTAAGTAATTGTTGGCATTAAGATAGATAGATAAAGGAAAAGGACAGAATAGGTAGTTTAAGGAATCTTTTTTTTTTTTTTTTTTTTTTTTTTTTTTTTTGGTTTTTGGGTCACACCCGGCTGTGCTCAGGGGTTACTCCTGGCTCCATGCTCAGAAGTTGCAGAAGTTGCTCCTGGCAGGCACGGGGGACCATATGGGGCACCGGGATTCAAACCGATGACCTTTTGCATGAAAGGCAAACGCCTTACCTCCATGCTATCTCCTGGGCCCCAGTTTAAGGAATCTTTAAGTCCGAACAGAATGTTGATGACTAAGGCAGAATAATGCTCTGGTAAGATACTATAACAGCTTTAGCTCTGCTTCCTCCCTTGGATGAATCTCTCCTTGAGAAAGTACATTACAAAGATTACACCTCCACTATGCCATCAGAAAGTCCAGCAGCCTCCACACACATCATCTTCTCAGCAGAAAAGTGGCCCACTACCTCTACCAAGCTTGATAAGAAAATAATGGCAACTGATACTTTCCAGGTAATCAGGTCCTGGCTGATACCTCTGCAACATTCTCAGATAGGGGAAGAGAGCATATGAGGCATATTCCCCTTTCTGCATGTGTGGGTATTCCCTCCTCCAATTTCTTTTTTATCTCACCTGAATAATCAGAGCCGCCCACACCTGGAATGGGCCCGAGAGGAGTCTGCTTGAGGGGGAGAGAGGAGAGTTAGAGAGAGAAGGGAGAATCAGAATCAGCAGAGATTATCAATAAAGAAGCATCAAAGAGGAGTCAGTCAGCAACAAACTGTAGAGCTGATGAAAGGAAGACAGAGGCAGAAAGAACCAGAGAAGGAGCAGAGCATTAGATGCTAGGAAAAGGCTTAGCATAGAATCTATGTTAGGAAATATACATGGCAGTTAGTACCGTGAAAAAAGCTGGCTGTTGCCTGGAACTTCATCTGACTGCTTGTGAGATCATTTCTCCACCATTATTACCCGGCAGCTTTCAGATCCATGGTCTTAATTGGCTGCAGGCGCCAGAATGAGTCGAGAAAGGCCTCACCATCCCCACTCCAACACTAAGACTCTTTAATGTATATATTAAAACAACATGCATGAACTACAACAGCCCAGTGCCATACCCTACATCCTCCAACAGAAATGACCCAGCTACAGTTTAACCTTATTAAACTGCCAAGCTACCAAATCTGTTTCAGATCTATAAATCCTGTAAGTTTTATAGTAGTGTCACAGGAAATCTGATAAAAAAAATTTGCATAGTAATCTTCTAAGCTCAGTTAGCCTAAATGGTAACACAGAAGATTCAACTATGACCTACCAAAACCCAGTAAATCCTTAGACACTGACTTTAGTAACGCCATAGTTACTAAATAAATCAATAATTTCATAGAAAAATTTCATAAACAATAATTTCAATTTGATCCTTATTGACCTAAATTTTGATAATTCCAATTTCATTGTTTGTACTATAACAAATAATATGAAGTAAAGTTTTTGTTCCTGCATGGAGGCAGATAGGTTAGTGTTTGGGAAATTGGTGACACTGGTGAAGGAAAGGGTTATGGATTGAACATTTAATGCCTAAGATGACTATATTATGAACATCTTGGTAAATTATGATGTTTTAATTATTTTTAAAAAGGAAAGTTTGGGGCCCGGGAGATAGCATGGAGGTAAGGCGTTTGCCTTTTATGCAAAAGGTCATCGGTTTGAATCCCAGTGCCCCATATGGTCCCCCGTGCCTGCCAGGAGCAATTTCTGAGCATGGAGCCAGGAGTAACCCCTGAGCACTGCCGGGTGTGACCCAAAAACAAAACAAAAAAAAAAAAATAGAAGAAGCACACTTAAGGACAAAATTCATAGTTCATTCATGAAGAAAACTTAGCAAATTTAAGAACTTCTTCAACTCAGTGAAGGCCATCAAACAGAATGATAAGAGATCAAAAAATAAAAAATAGAGCCAGAGGGATAGCACAGTGGGTTGGATATTTGCCTTGCATGCTGCCAACCCAGGTTTGATCCTCAGCATCTCATAAGATCCCCAAGAATAATTTCAAAATACAGAGGAAAAAGTAACCATTAAGTGTCACCAGATGTGGCCCAGAAAGCCCCAAAAATAGATAATAGAAAATTAATAAAGAAAACAATGATGCCTACAAATAAATAAATAAATAAATAAATGAGGAAAATTTCTTTTTCTAAAATCCTAGAAAATAATTTCCCTACATTCAAAGTATACACCATATGTTGTAGATTTATCAAGAATGGGGTGTTGGATGATAACCTGCAGCAATAGGAAAGGGTTTTTCAAGGATTACTATGATGTTGTGGGCTAGCTTTTGAAATCCAGTCATATTAGAGAACTTCTTTGAGTCCCCTCGAGGAGAGTGGATACATGGGTGGCAAAGCATGAAGAGATGAGAGACCACACAAATCTATGTGAGAGAACAGTGTTCTACATTAATGTCAGAACCAGCGATATAAATTGCCCGTCACAGGTATAAAAAGAGTGTTCACATTTGCAAATCACAGATAGCTTCTAGTAAACAGAAACATTAACAATAAAACAATTACCCTAGCGATGGTGGTACGCAGAACTGAATAGATTGATATTAAGGAAAAGTCCTGAGTTAAAAAGAAGGTAAATTTTAACATCTCAAAGCAGTTATGCTCCAGCTACCCTGAGATGCAAAATAGGGGATTAGCAAGGAATTGAATTTCTCTATCAAGTTCCTCTTTCTAAGGGGAGAAGTTTCGTTGTTTAAGGGACAAATAAAGGGGACAAACTATGTCTAAAAAAGGATGCAATTCTTTTTCTGGTAAGAGTTCAACAGCCCAAAGCTACATCCTGGCCAAACCTTTTGGATATTAATTCTGAGGTAAAGTTAGTTAACAAGTACTCAAGATCCTTTAGAGATGTCTCAAGAAGCATAAATTGCAAGGGCATTTTAAAGACAGAGGTGGGAAATTGCTTTTAAATGTCTTTTTTAGTGCTGAATTTTTTTCAAGTAAAGAGAAATTTAATTAAGGCTATATTTGCCTATAAAAATCATTACGTTAGGAAGTAAAATCATGCTAGGAATCATGTATAGACCAATTAAATATTTGTTAAAAAGACTGTCAGCTTCATTAGCAGATGTCTTGTTTGATTATCCACACTGAGGGAGAAAACTCAGCAGGCCTATGGGTGAGATCTATGTCCAGCCATCCATACTTGAGGGAGAAAACTTCTCAATGGGCTTGCTAGTAATATTTCCTCAGAAATTTTTGTCCAGCCATCCACACTTGAGGGAGAAAGCTTCTTGATGGGCCTGCTGGTAATATTTATTTTAGAAATCTAGAGATTCCTATTATGTTAAAGGTTTAGCATACTACCAACTCTGTTTAAGCTCCCACCAGTGCCTGGAAGACTATGTCATGCTCCAGGTTGAATGGAATAGGCTGGGCATAAGGCTAGCTTCTTAATCCCTCCATAATCTCTAAAGCTCAATTTAGTACTTTTTGATATTGTAATTCACATATTTATTTTTCTTTATAGGCACCATATTTTAATAGGTATACCTGAAATACACTTTATCCAAAAAATACAAATAAAAGTGAACCAACAGTTTTGCTTACTGATCAGGATTATGGTACTTGTGTTTTCTAGTTGCCTACACCTATTATGAATTTGATAAAATTTTGATAGGAAATTTCTTGCAAACTAACCAGTATTTAATTTTAATATCATTTTTTCAAGTATATTTTTGTTGTTTTTGTCCTTTCTCTTTTATTTTTTCCCAAATATAAAATATGCTAGACATAGTTTATTTTGTAAAAAATTAAACAAATTAGAAGAAGCTTAAAAACATGTTTCATGGGCCCGGGAGATAGCATGGAGGTAAGGCGTTTACCTTTCATGCAAAAGGTCATTGGTTCGAATCCCGGTGCCCCATATGGTCCCCCGTGCCTGCCAGGAGCAATTTCTGAGCATGGAGCCAGGAGTAACCCTGAGCACTGCCTGGTGTGACCCAAAAACCAAAAAAAAAAAAAAAAAAAAACCAAAAAAAAAAACATGTTTCATATAAGGCTAAACATTATCATTTATCATTATCATTTTGAACGTCAAATCACATTATATTGGACATTATTCTAAATGAAATCTTTCAAAATTGTCTTCGGTTAATGTAAAAGTAGGTACTTACTCATTAATGGCTAAAATCTTGAAGTGATGTATTAAACATGTGCCTATTATTTATTTTTCTTCAAAGATATCTGCTGAAGGACTGTTGATATTTTTCAGTGTTAGAGCAGATGCCTCCTATGCCAAAGGTGTTAGGTCCAATCACTAGCACTAGGGAGAAAAATCTTACGTACTAATTAGAAAGAGTAACATATTGAATAAATTGTCTGTTTTGTTCCACACCCCAAATGAGTAATATCCTAAATTCAAAAATATAAGAAATATACAGCAACAAAAACATTGAATTTATTACAGATCATTTAAATGGTTATGAAATTATATTATAGGTCATTTAATGTCTTATCTCATGACCCAGTATTTGATGTAATAGTACAAAATAAATTATGCAGTCATAGATATAGTACAGGAGTTATTAAGGCACTTGCATAGCATTAGGCCAACCTCAGTTTGAATCCCCCAGCAGCACATATGTCTCCTGAACACTGCTAGGAATGATTCCTGAGCACAGAGCCAGAAGTATGCCTTAAGTGTCTCTATATGTGTCCCTCAATTAATTTAGCAACCCTAGATAAAATTCACTTCTGGGACCTGAGGACATAGTCAGAGACATTTTTCTGCACTGGGTCCTCTGTTTGAACCAGAACACTGCATTGTCCTTCTATAGGCTCCCAAGTATTTTTAGGGTGGCATTGGTAGACTAGTACCACAAGGCTAGAGCACTCCATATCCTTAGACTCTAGTTTTGAACTGCCTGGGCCAGCAGGCCAAGTATCACAAATATTCATGTCTGCAGACACTCTAAATACTACATATTTTTGTAAAATATAGTAATAAAAATAATATATTTTAATTATGTTAGTCTTGCAGAATGTCCCTAATCCTCAGGATTGCTTTAAGGCAGAAATGTAGAAATTAGAGATTGTAGACATTCTTTTTGTCTGTGTTTTTTTGGGTTCCTGAGTTGGCAAAGCTCTGTGTTTACTCCTGGCTCTGTACTCAGGGATCACTCCTGGTGGTGTTTAGTGAACCATATGAATGTCAAGGGTTAGCCATATGCAAGGCAATCTCCCTATCAACCTGCTGTACTAGCTTCCCAATTATTGTCATTCGTACTGGTTAATTTATTCAATAATATGTAGCATTTGTTTAATTCATATACATTTATTATTGCATGGTAGGAAAAAACAATTCACTTACTTAGAGAAAAGATAAGCAAGTTTGGGGTTGCATAATAGATATTTGAAGCTTTGTTGTCCTCAAATCTAAAAAAAATGTATAGTTTTATTGCAATTTATCATCTCTTTTAACATGAGCAGTCAAACACAATACTTAAAAGAATACTCATGTCTGTGATCCAAAAGTGTTAAAAACAAATAAGTGATACCCAATCATGAATACCTTTGTTATTTCACAGTAACTCAATTTAAAAAAAGGTACTTTTTTAAAGTAATATGCCAAATTGAACCCTAATCATATTTTGCTGACCCCTTTCCTAATACTTTTTCTCTCAGCCTTCTCTCCTATTATTTTCTTAGATAATATTCCTTAGATAATTATTTTCTTTAAATAATAGATCTTAACCATAGAGGCTATTTTACTTCTATGTTGCCATTTTAGAATACAAATGACAGACTTTATTGCCATTGTTGAATCAGCACAGTCAACCAATTCTAAATAATGTAGCTTCTCTGGAGAACTTGTCTGTAACCACCTTCATAGCACAAACTACAGAAATTGACTCTAGATAGATAAAACAAAACAAAAATATTAATGTAAGAATTCTGTCAGGTTCACAGGTCAGTTCACTTCTCAAGCATAGGTAAGATCTCCTCAACAATCTTTCCCAGTCTACTTACTACAAGTAAATGCATAAAATAATATCACACTATAATGATATGTAAAACAGACACTTGCTAGCACTCTAGATATCTGGTCAAATAAACCATTATTTGGAGCACATAAATAACTTAAAATATGAAAGTCTAATATATCAGAAACATATCTAAGTGACAACTCTTAAAAATATCTCCTTCAAGATGAAAACTTGCTTCTATTCTTTCTATTAAAGCAAGTTTTATACACTAAGATGCAAGGGAAACTTTTGGATACTAATGATGATAGCTAACTAGCTAGAGAGATAGCCAATATTTGCAAAACTCTTGAAGCAGAGCCAAAAGAAAGCCGAATTTCTAGTAAATTCAGGCTGATGTGCAGTGGCTTGCCAATTGTCCCTTATGACATAATAAATTCAATAGTGCTTGAAGAGTCTGAAGGATGATTGGGATGTTGTACACAGTTGCACAGAAACAGGAAGTTGTGATAAGATGATGCATTCTCCTACATGTATGTCAAAACATTCCTATGTCAATGCCTAAAGATAGTATTACTATGTAGGAACTGAGTCAAATAGGCCACGTCAGTTCTGATGCTTATTACAGTTTTTCACATTCAAAGTTTGTGCTCTGACTGAGCACACTATAAGACACAATAATCAGTATGGAAAGCATCCTAGTTGAAAAATACAGTACAAATATTGATTCTATTTTTCTATCTTAGAGAACTACAAATATTAGAAAGCAAATATTGTTCATTTTAACTGTTGAAAATTCTACAATGTAGTACATATGCAAAATAAGTCACATTTACTGAATTTTTTCAGTCAAATCTACAATGTGTTCACTGATTGGTGGTGTTCAGGAGGCCAGCATGTTCTTCCCAACAATTTGTGGCAAATTGACTGTCGTCTAAAAAGTTCTTTTTTTTTTTTTTAAATAAGCCAGATTGAGCTCTTGTCATATTTTGCCAACCTCTTTCCTAATACTTTCTTTATCTCAATATATTCTAGATATTAACCAGAGGCAAGTGATGCTCCGGTCCCACAGTGCTTGCAAGTACTTTGAACACCCCAGCAGACTCAGATTTGCACCTGGATATGCTGTGGGAATCCCATTGTGGTGTAATTAAATGGGGGTTGGCTACACATAAGGATTTCTCCCCTCCTTCAATCATTGTACTATATTCCAAGCCCTAACTTATATTTTCTCTAATGTCTGACATTAGGCATGGAGAATAATTACAACTAGTTGTTCTTTTTCGTATCTTTTTAATGTGTGAAGTACAGAATCTTTCTTAAATCTAAGACTTGATGTCTTTTTTTTTTTTTTTTTTTTTTTTTGTTTTT
>PVKC010009895.1:0-26300 GCA_004027635.1 Crocidura indochinensis | reverse complement strand
GAGTTCTAAGTAAAAATTAATATCACTTTATTTGATTTTGTGGTAGCAATTTAATGATCCATAAAGAAGTTTTCTTTTTAAAAATCTTAAATGGTAATTTTAGATTTTAGTATATCAACATATACATATATATATGTATATGTATATTTATATATATATATATATATATATATATATATAATTTGACCTGGGGGCCATATCCACAATACTTTGGGGATACTCTTTTTTTTATCTTTTTTTTTTTGGGGGGGTCACACCCGGCAGTGCTCAGGGGTTACTCCTGGCTCCATGCTCAGAAATTGCTCCTGGCAGGCACGGGGGACCATATGGGGCACCGGGATTCGAACCGATGACCTTTTGCATGAAAGGCAAATGCCTTACCTCCATGCTATCTCCCGGGCCAGGATACTCTTAATAATACTCATTGTTTAATCTCAATTTAGTGTTCACTTTTAGTATGCCTGAGGGACTTTGCTTCCACTTAACACAAAAATTTTATACCTCACATCTTTGAATTATGTTCCTGCACCCCTAACCAATAACATCTTTAAAGTGACCATTTGTAAAGTATAAGCTTTAACACATATATAGAGGTGTGGGCTTTACCTTGGGCCGTCCTCCCTCCCTCACAGAGAACTCTAGTTATAATAGCTGTCAATACTGCTTGCTCCAAGGCACTCCTATACCCCATTGTTCATGCTGAGTTTTCCCCCAGTGCCTTACCTATGTCTTACAACCCTTTAGATATCTCATTTCCTCTTTTGATCCTATAAATGCATTGTTGTAAGAAAATAATCTGTCTTTATTCATCAACATGGGACCAATTCTTTTCTAATCATGAGATGGGGTATGTCCTCCGTCCCTGAACATACTGGAAAACTGGGAGAAGGAAGTTGACTCTTGCCATTTGACATGGTTGGCATAGATATATACAAAGTTAACCCTTAATATAGCATTATGTTAGCCTCATGTGCAATATGTCAACACTTTTTTTTTGTGCACTGTTCCAAGTATATAGCCAGCATAGTAAAAGTGATTTACCTGAGAATAGTCAAGAGTAATTCCATGGCACAGAGCAGAGGCAAATCTTGAAAACAGCCATATGTGCCCCTCCAATGGTCATCTCCTTATGCAATTACATTTAAGAGAAATAAATATACTATATGATGCATGCTTATATATTATTGGGACTTTATGTGGAATTGAAAGTTTGATATGTAAAAGAAATAAAGTAATCAGCTGAGGTAAATTAAGATATAAATTTACAAAGGTAAAGTTGGCATTCTTCCTAATATTTTTATATTTTCAATTTACATGTTAATTTTTTCAAAAATAAAATATTGTTTATAATAATTATTAGTTTGTCACAAATAAAATGTAATGGCAGGTCTAGAAAAACCAAATAACTTAATTTTTAATCATCAGTAATGGATCTGACAGACCTAAGAGTTTACATTTATTCAGAACATGTTAATTGTAAAAAAAGCTAAGCTGGTGAGGTGGCGCTAGAGGTAAGGTGTCTGCCTTGCAAGCTCAAGCCAAGGAAGGACCGCGGTTCGATCCCCTGGCATACCAAACCAGGGGCAATTTCTGAGCGCTTAGCCAGGAGAAACCCCTGAGCATCAAAGGGGTGTGGCCCCCAAAACAAAAAAAAATATTGAGGGCTGGCTAGTTGGCTCTAGAGGTAAGGTGTCTGCCTTGCAAGAGCTAGCCAAGGACGGAGCAAGGTTCGATCCCCCGGCGTCCCATATGGGCCCCCAAAGCCAGGGGCAATCTCTGAGCGCTTAGCCAGGAGTAACCCCTGAGCATCAAAGGAATATGGCCCAAAAACCAAAAAGAAAAAAATTGTAAAAAATGCTGAAGAATTGAATAAATTCAATTTTGTTTGCATATTATTTGTAAAGGAGATCAATATTTGTAATGTTTCTAATAAAAAAACTCCTATATATGTTTTAAGTAATCCTCATTGAAATTTATATTTCAACATATTCTCTTTTTCACTAGTTTCATAATTCAGGATATAAGTCAATTTTTAATTGGAAAATATGTAATTTACTATACTTATGTAAGTATGTAATTGAGCACATGGTCATTCTGCTCATGCAATGGTTCTAAATTTATATAGGTTAAATGTTATTTACTTAAAGAACTATGATTTACAAAGTTGTTGATAGTTGATTTCATAGTCTACCTATCAATCCCACACCAGTGTCAACTCTACCAATATTTCCATTTTACCTTCACTAGCTACTACTTTGATAGCTACATTTTTTTTACTTTTTTCAAAAATTGTATTGAATTAAACCTCTATTTTTTAATTATTGATAAATTTATCTAAAATTATTCTTACTTTAGACACATTTTTAAGTGTAGTATATATACTTTAGAGCTCATGTTTTCAGTGTTGTTGAGCCTATATGTCAGATATATGGCTTACCACTTTTACCTATTACCACTGTATATAAGGTCCCTGACTTCTGTGTTTCATATTTCCCTTTAATCTCTTCAGTCCCCTCTGAATTCATATTCTTCTCCTTCATCCTCCCTATAATCTGGGGTCAAGGGTAACTTCAGCATAACTTTGTCTACATTAACCCTTCTAATTATCAGCCCTTTACTATAAAATTTTATTTGTTGCATTCCATACTGTCCTTTTTCTCCCAGATAACAACTGCATTCCTTGATATTCTATTTATTGAAATGTAGATAAAATTCTGAGGATTCCAAAATTCTGAAAATAAATGATTGAGAAGATAATTCTATTATTTAAAAAAGACTGATGAATACAGTAACCATGGAAACCAGTTGGGAGTTTTTGAAAGATCAAGAGATTAGAAGAACTGTCATAATTTGCTTCTCAAATTTAAAATGTTGACTTATATTTTAGCACTCATTTAAGGGAAACTCATAAATTAAGTGCTTTATTTTAGATTACACAGTCCTGATATTTGACATTTATTGCAAAACTCTATGCTATTTGTTTTCAGTTTATTTTCTATCTTTCTCTTTCCACTTCTTTTTACCTCTTCTTTATTTTTCTTATTTTTATTTATTTATGTTTATTTGTTTATTAATATTTATTATCATTTATGATTTATTTCTTTCTTCCACCTCTTTTTCACTATCTTTATTGTTTGAGTGAAGAATTATAATAGATTATGTGAAATAAAGATGGTGGAATCAATGTTGGGATTTTTTACATTTTTAGATATAGCTAAAACCTGGAAAGTGCTAGAATATATTAAAATCTAAATAGGGGGCAGAAAGGAAATGAGAAAGGAAATAATGAGAGAGCAGAGTCAGGGTTTTATTAGTGATGTGGGAGATTAGTAGAGTTATACATGTAAAACACAGACTCAACATTGAAAACATGAGATCTAAGCTGCAACCATCAAACATTGTATAATGTGCCTATCAAGATGGTAGGCAGAGAGTAAGTGTGGAGGGATAATGGTGTATAGAAACCCTGGAGATGGGAATCGACACTGGGAGTAGGATTGGTATTGAAATATTATATACCTAACTATCAATAACTGTTTACTATCATTAACGGTAAATCAATGATCTTAATCTAATTATTATTAAATAATTGAAAAATCAAAAGGGATCAAAATAGTAAAGTATGTTACTTAAATATTCTGACTAAATAGACCAAATAGTTCAGATGACACTTTTAAAATTTATTTTAGTAAAGGACCATGATTTATAAAGTTGTTCATTGCTGACTTTTAGAGATAGAATGATTCCAGAAATAATCACACCACCAGTGTCAGTTCTCTCCAACAATGCTCTCAATTTCCCTCCTATACTACCTCTTTATACCCTGACTACTGTTGTGATAGGGACCATTTAAAGTTTTGTAGTTAAGTTTAGATCTCATCGTTTCAGTGCTGTTGAGTCTGTGCTTTGGATATTTATGTCTAACATTCCTTAACACCACTGATGCTTCATTGTCCCTTTGATGTTAATTCCTGCAATTTCTCATTTGTCTTTTTTTCCCCTTTCCATTCTATTTCTTTGTTTCTCCTTTACTGTGAAGCCAAGTATGACATCTTTTAATTTGATTTTTAAAAATACCTCCCATTTAAACTCAGTGATTATAATTTAAAAATTGAACAATTTTAATTTAAACAACTTGAATTAAAACAATTACCATTGGGAAACAACTTTAAAATAATTATAATACAAATTATGGTTTTGTGCAAAATAAATATATTTAGCGCTTCAGAACCTTGACTTCAATTGCACATTGTCTCCTCTATACATAGCACAGGATATAATAGGCAACTGATGTTTGTTATTCCTTTCTTTTGAGGAGGGGCATACCCGGTGATGCTCAGGGGTTATTCCTAGCTATGTGCTCAGAAATCTCTCCTGGTTTGGGGGATCATACGGGATGCTGGGGGAACTAACTGCAGTCCATTAGGTTAGCGCATGTAAGGCAAATGCCTTAACTCTTGCGCCACAGCTCTGGCCCCTGTTATTACTTTCTTATTTGCAAAGGTAACTCTTTTATTTATTTTAAATTTATTTTATGATAGTATAAATATATTGGTTTTATGTTTGTAGTGCTATGGGGGCTTGTTTCATGGGGCTGTTGCCTGGAGCTTAAAGTTCGCAGTATTTGCAATGTTCATGTTAGTGTCATCTCCGAAAAGAATTGGTCAGTCAGGTGCTGGACATTGCACACAAAACATATGGGGTCATGGGAGAGGGTGCATAGGGATCAGGGGGTTGAGCAGCCTTTTGGATCTTACTGAGCCAGCCAAGCCAGACTAAACTGAGCTGCTTTCCCTGCCACTTTTATTAGCCAGAGTTACTAGAACAAAGGCAATTAGCCTAAGGGACAGGGTTGACATAGTAAAGGATACTTATGTTAGTTTTTGATCAAGTCTGGGTGTTTTTGTTTTGTTTACAAATTAAAATTAAAAAGAGTATTAGGAAAAAAGGGAAAACAGGGATTGATCAAAGAATCATATACAGTTGTCTACACAATGTTGTTTCAGTATACTCCTATTAGCATGTTGAGATTCCTTCACCAGGAATCCTAAGATTCCTACCTCACTTTAAACTCCTCAAATCACAGTTTTATGGAGTGTATGTAAAGAATATTTATCTTTGTTTTTTTTCTAATAACCTATATTTTTGTTTCTGTTTCACATTTTTTTGTTTCTGCTTCACATTTGTGATGTCACCTTAATTTTACTATTTTTTCCTTTTTTTATGATTAGCCTTCAAAGCAATTTCATTTTTCAATATTTTTTATTGTGACCAAAGTGAGTAACAAATCTTTCATGGTAATATTTAAGGTACATAGTGACAATGAATCAGGGCCAGTCCCTTCACCAGGGTTGTCCTCCATTCACCCCTTTCTCCCACCTTTGCGCCCCCCCCATATGTTAATGTAATTATTTCCCTCTGACTATAGTTTGTTGTAGATAGAATATCGATTCTGTTGTTGCTGACTTTGGGCTTGGTGTTTAAGTCTGATCATTTTTTATTTCCATTCAATTTTCATACAGCTGTTTGGTCATGGTATTATTCATTTTTATTTCCCACCTCAATTCATGAAGTAGAACAAGATCATTCAAATTGTGTGGTTTTGTTGGAAGAAGACAAAAAAGAAGAAAAACTTTAAAAAGGATAATAAAAAACAATAAAGAAATTTAAAAAATTAAGACAGTAAGTACCCCAAAATAGCACCTAGCAATACAAAAAATCACCAAATAATAGCCACAAGAATGAAAAAGAAAGAAAAGAAAGAAAAAAGTGGAATAAAAAAAGAAAAAGAGAAAAATTAACTAAAAAACAGGAAGGAAGGAGTGCAAGGCTTTGTGCTTCCTTTTTGTCTTGTTTTGTTTTGTTTTTGTTTTGCATAGGCACAGCAAGTATTGGGAAAATAGGAAAGTGAATTCCCTTGACCTAAAAGATTCAGGGTTTCTCTGCCCTTGAAGCATACTGCCATGTGAACAACTACTGGTTCCATGCACACCCCAAAGTCTTTTATATGGTGCCAGGAAATTTTCTGCTCAGCTGTGGATTATAAAAACAGGCCTCTTTAGCTAGAGAACTTAATATTTGCACAGGTCGTAGGACAAAGTCTAGGATAAAATCTTTTTTTACGGTTCTAGAAACTCTGTTCCATCATTGTTGTTGTAATCAGTCATCTGTAATAAGTGGTCTTGGTTTTTGTTCAGATCCTAAGCTGAAGCCTGGGATAGAGTCTTTCATTATGGTTCCAGAAGTTTGGCTCAGTCTCAGTTGTCAAACTTGGACCTCTGGAATTAGAGATCTAAATTTTTGTACAAGTCATAGTCTGAAGCCTAAGGTCTTTCTTATTGGCTCCAGGTTAAGTTCTTCACAGTCATGGTTGTCAAAGTCAGTCTTCTGTAGTTAGTGCTCTTGTTTTTTTGCACAGATAAAAGGATGACATGTCTTCTTATTTCATCTTACCGTTAGGACAACCTGCTCTTAGGTCAAGTTGTTTCCATTCCCTTGTTGTCAGGATGTCATATCAAAACTGGTGCATGTTGGTGCCAGAGTGGTATTAGGAATTTTCCAGGGAGACTTTGGTTCCTGGTGCTGTTGCAGGGAACTATATAGGTTCTATGTCATAGCTCTGAAGTTCAGGGATAGATGATCATTGTCTAATTTCATAGAGTCTGAGTTGGGTCAACATGACACATGTTCAGGGTGGAGGTACCCTGTATTATAAAAAATATGGTTTCTTATCACTAGAAGATAAGATCTCGTTTCTGTGTATAAGGTTTCCTCCTTTTTAGTGTGCCTATGCAAAAGCAAATGGTGTCATAATACTCTTTTCTTTCTAAATCACTTCACTTACTATGACTATTTATCCATCCATTCATCCATCTTTATTTTAAGTAAACTACAAAATATTTATCTTCTTCTGGATGAATATTATTTTTGTGCACATAATAAAATTGATTTATATCATCTGTTATTATTTGCAGATCTTGGCCATTGCAAATAAAGTCACAATGGATACAGGGATATATATGTTACTACTAATTCACATCAATTCATATTTTGTCTTCTTGGGGTGGGTACTGAGGAATGGATTGCATTGGAATTGTGGTCATTCACAACTGGTAGAACTGTCTATTGATTCAAACCCAAAAGATTCATTTCAGAGATACAAGGATATTTAACATACACATGTAAATCAATAAAATGCACCATATGAAAAGAGTAAACAGAAATAACATATTATTATAGCAATAGATGTAGAGATTGCACCTGACATAATTCAGTACCCATTATTGATAAAATCTCAGAACAAGACGGGAATTTAAGAAAACGTGCTCAATTTAGTTAAGGCTACTTATTACACCCCATGGAAAATATTACACTGTGTAAAATGAAAGACTTTAAGGTCAGACACAAGTCAACGTTGCCCTCTTTCTTCTCTTCTATTCAATAAATTACTATAAGCACTTGCCATTGAAATCAGGAAAGAAAAAGTTATAAAGGTCATCTAGATAGGAAAGAAAGAAAATCCTAAAGTCTCTACAAAAATAATTCTAGAAACAGTAGATTTTTTAATAAAATTAATACACAAAATGTATGCCTTTTATATATAAATAATGAAAGAGCAGAAAGATATATTAAAAATTCCCATTCACAATTGTGCTTCAAAAAGTATTTAAAAAGTTTGAAAAAACCTATACACAGAAAAAATACAAAACACTGTTTCAAGAGAAAAAATATGACACAAGGAAATGAAACACATAACTTGCTCATGATTTGGGTGGATTAACATTATTAAAACTTCAATTCCTCCCAAGGCATTGTGCAGATTTAATGCATCCTGATGAGGATATCCATGACACTTTTTCAATGAAATAGATCAAATACTCATGAAATTCATATGGAATACTAAATGTTTGTGAATAACTAAAGCAATCCTTGTGTAAAAAAAGATGAGAGGCATCACTTTTCCAATTTCAAACTTTACTATAAGGGAGTAGTCATTGAAAGAGCATGGCGGGGCCCGGGAGATAGCATGGAGGTAAGGCGTTTGCCTTTCATGCAAAAGGTCATCAGTTCGAATCCTGGTGCCCCGTATGGTCCCCCGTGCCTGCCAGGAGCAATTTCTGAGCATGGAGCCAGGAGTACCCCTGAGCACTGCTGGGTGTGACCCAAAAAACCAAAAAAAAAAGAAAGAGCATGGCATTGGAATAAATACAGACCCTCAGATCAATGTAATAGACTTGACTATTCTGAGATTGATAATGGATATATAATCAATCAATCATTGATAAAGGGAAAATAAATACAAAGTGGTGCAAGGCAAAGCCTCTTCAATAAGTGATGTTAGGTAAACTGGTCTACCATGCAAAACGCTTACTCAGACCTCACTTGAATGCTATGCAAAAAAGTAAAATCTACATGGATTTAAGAATTAGATATAAGACATGAAACCCTAAGTTACATAGAAGATAATATAGGCAGAATACTTCATGACATTGAAGTTAAAGGTATCTTTAAGGATAAAACATCACTGACTAAGCAAGTATAAGCAAGAAAAACTAATGGGAATACAGTAAAATAAATAAAAACTGCACCTGAAGGGAAATGGTCACTAGGGTAAAAAGACTATTCACAAAATTGGAGAAACTATTCACCCAATACCCATCTGATAAAGGGCTAATATCCAAGATATTCAAAGCACTGATGGGATTTTGTAAAACAAAACAAAACAAAACAAAACAAAACAAAACAAACAAACAGACACACAAACACATCTAAACCCTTTGAAAATGGGGAAAAAAATAAACACTTTCGTTAGTGAAAAAAAAATAAGGATTGCCAAAAGATACATAATAAACTTATCTACATCATTACTAATTTAAAAGACGCAGATCAAAACTACAGTTAAATACTATCTCACACCATAGACACTGGCACATATTAAAAAGAACAAGAAAAATCAGTGCTGGCGTTGATGTGAGGGAATTTCGACTGGTACAGCCTTTTCAGAAAAACATGAATATTCCTCAAACTAGAAACTAAACTTTCATATGACCCAGATATACTATTCCTAGGAATATAGTCTAGAAGCCCAAATACCCAATGTAGAAAAAAATATAACCGCTGCATTCCTATGTTCATTGCAGCACTATTCACATTAACCAGAATTGGAAACAATCGCAGTGTCTGAGAACAGATATGTGGATAAAGAAATAGTTATATCCACACAATGGAAGACTAGGCATCTGTTAGGGAAATAAAGTCATGAAATTCACTTATACATGGTTGGATATGAAGAGTTATTATGCTAAGCTAAATGAGTCAGAGGGAGAGTGATAGATTTATTGCACTCATTTGTGGGATATAAAAAAAAGATAGTAGTTGTAATAATGTCCAGAAACAATGTAGACGATGGCCAGGAGGACCAGTGATGAAGTGAAGCTAGTCACGAATAATGGGGCGGGGTGTAGTTAGGGCAGAGAAGGAATTGATATGATAATGAATGTCGGAAATGAGCACTCTGGGCAAGAAGTGGGTGCTAGGTGCTGAATGGAGATAAGCTTACAGGTATGATACACCTTCAGTAAAAGTATAGATAAGGACAGTGTTTAAAGTAAAAGAGAAAGAGACAGAAGCAGAGAGAGAGAGACAGAGACAGAGAGAGACAGAGACAGAGAGAGACAGAGACAGAGACAGAGAGAGACAGAGAGAGGAGAGAGAGGTCTACCCCAGAGCTAAGCAAGACAAAGGGCAGGAGAGAAACTGGGGACATTAGTGTGGCAGGAAATGTGCACTGGTGAAGGGTGTTGTAGGTGATTAAAACTTCATCACAAGTAATTTTGCATCTGAATTATGTGCAACCTTATAAGCACAGTGTTTAAATAATTTAAAGCAAAGAATGTTTCTATTAAAGATGTTCACTGCGACAATGACCCTGATCACTACAAAAACAACCCTCCAATGGAACCAACAGACTTCACAGCTCAGGGGATTGATTATCCTGCACCATTTAAGTCAAATCAGTTCCTGTTATGCACCTGTGCTGGATGGTCACTAAACTCACATTCTTTCAAGGTTGCTGAGCTGAAAGAGAAGACTGATTGTCAGTCTTGGAAAAAACTGGAAGATGGATCCAAATTCTCAAAATCTGATTATGTTGCCATGGTTGATATGGCGTCTGACAAGTCCCTGTGTGTTGCGATTTTCTCTGACTACCCTCCTCTGCGTCATTTTGCTGATTTTGATATGCAGTTCACCTTTGTCATGGGTGTCATCAAAGCAGTAAACCAGAAGGCGGCTGGAACTGACAAGGCTGCAAAGTCTGCCCAGAAGGCTGCAAAGACTAAATGAATACTATTCCCAGTACCTTCCAGAAAGTCCTAATAAGCAGTGGAAGAACTGTCTCAGAATTATTTGTCTCAATTGGCCATTTAAATTTAATTAGTAAGACTAGTTAATGATAACAGTAAGTACATCATAAAAATTTTAGAAGGAAGGGAAAATATTTTGTGGACCAATTTTTTTGTATTGTTGTTTGCATGACAGTTTGTGACTAAGATCACTCCTTTTTTTTGTAACACTTTTTTGTTTGATTTTTGGACCACACCCGGCAGCGCTCAGGAGTTACTCCTAGCTCTGTGCTCAGAAACCACTCCTGGCAGGTTCTGGGGACCATATGGGCTGACAAAAATCAAACCTCAGGTGGGGCTTGTGGAAAGCAAAAGCCCTACCTACTGTACTCCAGCCCTAAAAATCAGTACTTTTTATGGAAATAACTTGACCAAAATTTGTTTTAGAATTTTAAGATTAAAATAATGTTTAATAAGAAAAATAATATTTTGGGGTCAGTGAGGTGGCGCTACAGGTAAGGTGCCTTGCAAGCACTAGCCAAGGAAGGACCGTGGTTGATTCCTTGGGGTCCTGTATGGTACCCCAAGCCAGGGGTAATTTCTGAGCGCTTAGGCCAGGAGTAACCCTTGAGCATCAAACGGTGTGGCCAAAAAAACAAAAACAAAAACAAAAACAAAAAACAATATTTTTTAAAATTCAATGAATTTATTTCAGGTAGAATCAAACCCTGGCTAAAGCACTAGAAATGTATTAAATATGTTATATAAATATATTTTAATATATAAATACAAATATGCAATCAATATATTCTATATATATTTAATATAATGAATAAATTTAATATGTAAATATATAAAATAAATATATATTATATTTAAATACTTAGAAATAACTAGAAAGATTTTATGTAAATCTTTATTCTTACTTGACTACATCTTTTCTAATTTTCTTTTGTAAATTTCTTTTTTAATAGAAAACCATAATTAATGAAATTTTTCTAGTTGAAGTTTAGGCAGACAAAAATATCTTTACAGTTTTTTCTGTTTTCAGATGAAAAAAATGAAAACTTTAGAGCCCGAGAGATAGTTCAGCAAGTAGGGAATTTGCCTTAAATACAACGTATGCAATTTAATCCCTGGAATTCCTTATTGTCCCCTGAGCCCAAGAAAAGTGATTCTGAGCACAAATCTAAGAGTAAACCATGAACACAGTCTGGTGTGGCCAAACCTCCCCCCAAATTTTTATGATTTCTAAACTCTCTTTTCTTGATTAAGCATTCCAGACCTACAGAAGTCAGAGATAGTAGACAAATACCAGTTTGTTTCACTCAAAATCTAGTATGCTCTATGACCTAATCCTTATGTGAATATGAACTCAGCATTGACTCTACTGGGGGTTTTCAATCTAGGATATCAGGGACATTTTTTGTTTGTTGTGATGACTGAGTCAAAAATAACCAAACAGGGGCCCGGAAGATAGCATGGAGGTAAGGCGTTTGCCTTTCATGCAAAAGGTCATCTGTTCGAATCCCGGTGCCCCATATGGTCCCCCGTGCCTGCCAGGAGCAATTTCTGAGCATGGAGCCAGGAGTAACCCCTGAGCACTGCCAGGTGTGACCAAAAAAACACAAAAAGAAAAAAAAATAACCAAACAGGGCCAGTGAGATAATACAGACTCAAGGCCCTTCTCTTGAACACAGTTTATACCATTTCAGTCCCCCACATTCCATTTGGTCTCTATAGTCTTCCAGGAGTTATTCCTACATACAGTGTCAAAAGTAAGTTGTGAGCACTACCAGTTGTGTCCCCATAAAACAAAAAACAAATCCAAAAGTGAATAACCAACTCTGATAGCTTGGAGATCTTTGTACCAGGGTTCATCCTGGTAAAAGGTAAAAAAGTCAACTAATTCAACTATTGATCTTTTTTAGGTATAAAGTTAAAAATATCTTTTATTATTTATGCTACACAACATCAAAAAATTAAAAATTTATCTTTGGCTATATTCTAAATCTTCTCTGACTTAGCATAGAGATGAATGATGTTTAACCTATACGTCACACCTCTGAGTTAAATTTTTAGTTTATGTTGGAAATGATAAAATATACCTGAGTTTGTGTTTTTGCTTTATGTTAGTTACTTCACGGATAGTATATTCTTTATAGATGGGAGATTTGTGCTCTGCATTGAGCAAGCCTATATGCATCAGCTTTCTAAAAGCATATGATAAATTTCTATTATAAATTTTGTAATTTTTTTAATATTTCAAACTTTTTTTTTTGGTTTTTGGGCCACACCCGGTGACCCTCAGGGGTTACTCCTGGCTATGCACTCAGAAGTCGCTCCTGGCTTGGGGGACCATATGGGAAACCGGGGGATCGAACCACGGTCCGTCCTAGGCTAGTGCAGGCAAGGCAGGCACCTTACCTTCAGCGCCACTGCCTGGCCCCTTATTTTTAATATTTCAAACTTTTACTATTAATTATATTGTTTCTGTTAAATGTCATGTTCTCAGTTAATTTTGATATAGTGTCATTGTTTTGTGTGTAAAAAGCATGCTTATATAGCAGGGGAACTTAGTTGATAAATAATATATTGTTTTGGCTGTCATTCTCCATTTCTCTTTATCTCCTTCAGTTTATTATCTGAGATGCAATATTAAAGTTATGTCAATTAATAAATCTATATTAGTCATGACTTGTCAAATGAAGTATTTGATTAGTTATAATTGAAAGCTATCAATAAGCTCTGTCAATAAGGTTTGTTAAAATTAAGTATTGTAATAAGTTGAAAAATAAAAATAAAATAATAAAACTAAAAATAAGTTGAAAATTCAGTTTCTTTATTATTTGCAAGTAAAATGCTTAATATTATAGCAAGAAATTTTTCAAGAAATCAAGATTATTTATTTTAATTTTTAATTATTTAACTTTAATTTTATTTTAATTATCATGACTTACTAAAATATTATTGGCATCACACCTTCCATAAATAGTGTCTTTCCTTCTATCACCAATCTACTATTTCTTCCCACCCTGTCTTGCCATTTTCCTCTGTGGTAAGTTTAAAATTGGAAACCAATTCTGTTATTAATTTCTTTTTTTCATCTGTCATCCCCTACCTTGTTTGTAAAAGAGATCATTCTGTATCTGTTGCTCTTCTGTCTAGTTTCATTCAGCATGATCCTCTCTATTTCTATTCACTTAGTAATGATAAAAAATTGCATGTTTTTATATTATTTCATAGCTGAGTATTTTTTTTTGTTTAGACATACTATAGTTTATTTATGCATTCATCTATTTGTGACAATTTTGGACTCTTTTTAAATTTTGTCTATTGTGAATAATGCTGCAGTGAACACAAGTGTGTATGTGCCTTTTCTGAGTACAATTAGAGAAAGAATTTAGCAAGATCAAAAACCTATTGATGATAAAAAATGTTTAATAAAATTGGGTTGAAGGAAATTGCCTCAACATAAAGCCATTACCACAAAACACCACAAATACCTTCTCAATGATGAAATACTAAAAGCATTCCCTCTAAGCTTAGGCTCAAGATAAGTTCTCCCAATTTTACAACTACAATTAAATATTGTTCAGTATTGGAAGTTCTTGCCTTAGCAGCCAAGCAAGAAAGAAAAATTAAGAGAAGACAGTTCAGAAAAAAGTCAAACTAATTATTCACAAATGACCAGATATTAAACCTAAAAAACCCTAAAGAATCTACCACAGAAGAGTTTAGAAGCAGTAGACTTTTACTTTAAATTAGTAGGATACAGAATTAAAGCACAACTACACATTGCTTTTCTATATGTAAATAATGAAATAGAAGATAAATTAAACAACAACAACAACAAACAGTTCCATTTACAACTGTGACTTAGGAAATTAAGTACCTAGGCATTACTTTAATAGATTTAAAACATTTATATAAAGAAACTATAAAACATCACTATAATGATGATGAAACAAGAAAACAGAAAAAAATTCCCTGTTCATGGATTGAAAGTATTAATAATTCCAAAATGGCAAACCTGCTCAAAGCCTTATACAAATTCATTAAAGTCCCTATAAAAATGTCCATGACATTTAAAAAAGACACAGATTAAACAATGCTGAAATACCTCCCATTTCAGAAGCAGAAGCAATCTTAGGAAAAGAGATGAGAGGACTCTTTTTCCCCAATTGAAGTTTATACTATCAAACTATAGTGACCAAACAATATGGAAATAGATTAGGGGCAGGTTTTCTGACAAGTATAATAGAACAGAAACCCAGAGACAAAATCTCATGTATATGAAAGTTAGTCTCCAGCAAAAGAACGGAAAGTATGAAGTGGTGTCAAGAAATTTTATTCAACAATTGTGCTGAGAAAACTGATAATTCTTACACACACACACACACACACACACACACACACACACACACACACACACACGAACTCAATCCCTTTTCTATTCAATATCTAAAAATTCCTGTGGATTAAAGACCTTGATATCAGACCTATAATCCATAAATTATATGAAGGAAAGGATAGACAGAAGAACACTTTACAATATTGATTCTAAAAGTATCTAATTCACATTCATATGACTCAATGGCATTGCCAAGTAAATGGAAAAAATAAATGAAATGGAGTGTAACAAATAAAGAATTTCTTTTTTTTTGGTTTTTGGGTCACACCCGGCAGTGCTCAGGAGTAACTCCTGGCTCTATGCTCAGAAATTGCTCCTGGCAGGCACGGGGGACCATATGGGGCACCGGGATTCGAACCGATGACCTTTTGCATGAAAGGCAAATGCCTTACCTTCATGCTATTTCCCGGGCCCCAAGAATTTCTTCATTGTAAAAGAAACATTGAACAGAATAAAAAAGAAATTCTACAAATTAAGAGAGGATAATTGGTCAAAATCGTCAGATAAGGATTTAATATCTAAGATATATAAATCACTCAGTAGAAAGAACTTTAATAGACATTATTACTGTGTTCTATAAGTGGATATCAAACTCTATATGACAGCATTTTTGTTTTAATATGATATATATACTGAATATTTCATCCCACTCTTGAGATCCACTACTCTAAAAAGAAAAAGATTACTTTCAAACTATTATTCTTTGTTGACAATGCTCCTATATTTCAGAAGCCTCAATGGTGATGTGCAAAGAGATAAATGGAATCTTTCTTTTTATGTGGCTTATGATTCAAAAAGTAATTTCAAATGATTACTTAAAATACATACTTAAAAGGCAATAACTTCATTTAAAATACTTCTGAAAATGATTCATCATTAATGTCATTAATAACATGCATGATTTACAGGAGACAGTATATGAAGATTACACAAGATTTTGAAAGAAGATTATAATCTTCATTCTTTGAGACATTTGAGACATTTGCATTTCCAGTGAAAGAAATAACTATACATGTGAAAATAGAAAAATATAATTAGTATTAGAGCCCAAATATATGTATGAATTGTTAAGATAAAACAGCTTAAGATTAAATATCATCAGATGAAGAATTGAGCCTTGAATTCAAGGAATTTTTTGAGATATTAATGATAAAACCTATGTGAATATTATTAAAATAGTAATAAAAATTTTAAAATTATGCCAGCTTTTTTTTCAGAAAGCAGCAATTTGTTTTGAGACAACTGATATCAATTGTAAAAGTTTTACTGTGGGAAAATAGCATTATATGTTACAGAGAAATATTTCATGAAAGAAAGAAATATGTATTGCTGTCTTATTTTAAGAAATTGTCATAATTCAGCAATAGCACCCAAAGTGGTAGCTATAAACAAGTCATTACCTAACAAAGCCAAAAGAAAAATGTATTAGCACTCTACAGAATCAGGTGATTAGCATTTATAGCAATAATATAATTCTGTAAGTTTATATATAAAGGACGAGAAAGGGAGAAAAGAGAAAAAGAGAGAAAAGGAGGGAGGAAGGAGAAGAAGGGTCCTAGGGAGCAACCTCTACTTTCATGTATGCAAGGCATGCATTTATTTTAGAGCTACACAATGGCTCTCAAAAATGAAAAAAAAAAAAGCACTAAACCATCTTAACTTAAGAGAGCTTCTTAAAAATACTTCTGTGTTTTGGGGCTGGAGTGATAGCATAGCCATAGGCTGTTTCCCTTGCATGCAGCCAATTTAGGACGGACCATAGTTCAATCCCTCTTGTCCCATATGGTCCCCCAAGTCAGGAGTAATTACTGAGCACATAGCCATGAGTAACCAATGAGCATCACAGGGTGTGACCCAAAAAGCAAAAAACAAAACAAAAAAACCTTCTGTGTTTAATAAGGTATTTAGAGGAAAGTAAGATGACAGATCAGTTAGGAAGTTATTGCTATAAAGCTGTAGACGATATGATTGCTTAATTCAATATGGGATTGTGATGGTAGTTACAATTTAGATGGTTTTTGAAGTCTTTTTTATATCTTGATGTATCTTGATGATAGAGTTTACAAGTCTTTGATAGTCATGTATGAGAAGAAAATAATAAAAAGCATTTTTGTCTTAATATCAGTTATAGGGGCAGGAGCGATAGCACGGAGATAGGGCATTTGCCTTGCATGCAGAAGTAAGGTGATTTGAATCCTGGCATCCCATATGGTCCCCTGAGCCTGCCAGGAGCAATTTCTGAGTGTAAAGCTAGAATTAATCCCTGAGTGTTCTTGGGGGTGACCCAAAAATAAAAAAAAAATCAATTATAAATCTGAAAAAAGTTTTTTCAATCATTTTACTATCCTACACATGTATTCAGTCTGTTTTTATTTTATAGTGCAATTAAATTAATGAATAGCAAAATCATACACTTAAAATATCTATAATTTGAACTAATGTGGGAGGTTCAAAAACTCATTATTTATAAATGAAATATTTATTTTAATAAATTTATATTTTATATTATTTTCCTTGATTATGTTAATATAATTATTTTGATATTTGTAAATGATAAATATGTATGATGTTTCAAAAACTCATTATAAGCATTTATAAGTGTATTAGTTTTATCGATGTCTTCATTTTACAAAATATGAAGCAATTCCTTTTACAAAACATGAGGTAAAATTACATTGAAAAAATCTCTCCTGAGCAATTCAATACTATAATGTTTGTTTTCATTTCATCTTAAACTTTTACTGTTCAACAGAACTGTATTTTGTACTTTAGATTTATAGGATGCAGAAAATTGATAAATCTAGATATAGTGTACATTACATTTGTCGAGTGCTGTATCATTTCTGATACAGTTAGACATGCTTTGGCGGGGGTGGAAGTTTGGACTCAAACTCAAGGGTGTAAGAGGTTGCTTCTGCTCTCACTCAGAAATCAATCCTGATGGACTGAGGAGAGGATATGGGATGCGGAGATTGATTCTTCCCCGCTTTACTGTATTTCAGGCTCCTTACCTGCTTTTTATGTTATATACACTCTCTACGGGCCTTATTTTATCTGACTACAATATCATCTACTCTGCCCGTGAAACAACAAAGTAGATGATATGTGAGGGAAATGTATAGTAAGTGCTGAATGCTAACCTAGGCAAACCTTTTTTAAATTTTTCACATCAGTCCATTTACATATATATTTCAACGAGATTTTCCTTAAGCAATAGAATGGGGAAATGTTTTTGCACTGAAATTACTCAAAACTAACTACGCCATGTAAGGATCAAGTCTGACATTGTCCTCATTGAAAACAGACCCTCAATAATATCAAACGCATTTTCTTCTGCCCGCCCCTCTACAAAGTGTTAGAAACTTTCTTTGTATATTATCGTAAGTGAATTTTAAAAATGACAATATCAAGATGGAGCAGTCTTGAAGATGTGAGGAAAATGTCATAGTAATTATCAAAAAGGTATCGTAGATAAAATATGGTTTTCATTTTTCCCTCCGGTTGAAGGAAACTATCAAAGAAATACATGCCTTGTTTTCGAGGATCTGGTGGGAAATCTAATAACAGGGATTAGTAATGTGTGCTGCTTAGTGTCTTCATCTTTTATCCCACAGCAAAAGCCAACTGGATCTTAAATTTTAGCTGGGTTAAATAAAATACGAATATCAGTCATCATATTTTTGTAACGTCTTTCTTTCCTATAAATTAAGCCATGCAATCTATTTCTAACAATATCATTCAGCGACAGAAGCGATGACCGTTTTGGAGTTTAATGATAAAGTCAGCATTTTTTTTCTTTTAAATCTCTATCCTCTATGCGGATGGTTTGGGATGGGGAGCCAAGTCATTTTAGGAAATCCAAGGTGTCTCTCTAATTGCCTTAACAGGGAGAAATGTTCATGGGAAGAGAAAGAACTGTTCGTGTAGATAGGCAGACAGATCCCCAAATGACATGATTAATAAGGAATGCCATTCCAGAACACATTCTTTCTAATCATTTGCCCTGAACCATTTTGGGGTTACCCAGTCTCCCTGTTTCTTTCCCCTCAACATCCCTTAGCAGGGACGCCCCCTTCCCCCAACCATTGTCGGGGGGGGGGGGTTAAGAGCCATTGTTAGAGAGAAGCAGATTATCTACCTGCTCCCCAGCTTTTCTCCCTGAGTGACACACCACCCACGTCTCCCAGCACGGCCGCGTTTCACTGGATGGCATCTAGAAGGGAAGCCAAGGAGCTGCAGAGGGAGCCCCAGGCGATACCCTCCTGGCAGCCCTATAGCCCTCGAAGCCTCAAGACCCGCGTCGCCCTGTGCACCAGGAGTCTGTCGGTGCCCTGGTCCTTCTGCCCAGCCCCTGGCCCGCTAGACCCCGCTGGTGCGCTGCAGGAGCTGGAGTCGGTCCCTGCGCGGCGCTTCCAGCTGCGACTGCGGGAGCGCGGCACGTGCTCCGGGCGCTGGCGCGCGCGAGCGCCACCGCCGCGGGCCGCAGCCACTCTCTCTCCGACCGCCGCTGCTTCGCCTGCATCGCCGCCACTAGCGCTCGGGCTGCAAGGCGAGGCCGTTGCGCGAGAGCCGGGAGTCGGCAGGAGAGCGCCGGGCTGGGGGGCGCCGGGCTCCAGGCGCGCACCTGGTAAGTAAGCACCGCGCGTTGGCTTTCTTGGAGCTGGAGACCAAGAGTGGCATCCACAAGGAGGTCGGATGCCGCCGGAGCCCCTCCCCCCTGCCAGGACTGGAGAGTGCTCAGGCATGGATGGAGTGAGTGGGGGGCTTGAGCCAAAAGGGACGCAGGAGGGCAGGTCGTGAATGGGCAGGTGGAGAACTGGAGGGAGCCAGGAAACGCCATGAGGTCCTGCAAGTTTAGAAAAGTCACCCGGCAAGGACGCGTGCTGGTGTGCATCAGATTGGGGATGGCTAGTCTGGTAGCCCAGGCTACCGTGGAGTCCCTCCCATGAGAGGTTTATAAAGATCATTTTTTGCTTTTCTTTGCATAATTGACGGATTTCAGTGGGCTCGTTTCCATAGAAAAGGAACTAAAAAAAAAAAATTAGAGGAGCATAAACAGCCATCTGAACCAAAGGAGGCTTGGGGATCTGTCTCTATCTCTCTGTCTCTCTCTCCCTCTGTCTCTCTATCTCTGACTCTCTCTCCCTCTCTTTCTGTCTCTCCTTCCCTCCTTTTACTCTCCTTATTTTTCTTCAAGCTTCCGTCTTTCCTTCTTTTATCCTCCCTTTCTTTCTTCATGCATACCTATACATACATGCTCAGTGCTGCATTTTTGCAATGGAAGGGGGCTTCTTTTTCTTTAAGACCGTTAGCTGGTTTAATGTTTAGGGGACCAAAACCCAGCATTTTACCCCGAAAAGAAAGCAAAATAGGGACCAGGTTGCTATGCATGTCAGTATTCCGTTTTTAAAATAGCACAGCATGACTACACTACCGGAAGAGAGATGTTCTTGAAAACAAGGGATTTTTTTAATGGGGGTACATATGTAACTAATGATCAGTGAGCTCAAGTTCATGTGATCTCGGATGGACTATAAGATATTGTTATTCTAGCTTCATTTAGGAAACTTTATCGAATGATGGGCGCAGAGAGAGGGATGTGGGGAGAGAAGAAAAAGGGGAGATGATATGGCTGAATGGGCTGAATGGGTAATAGGAGCAGGTGCCTAAAAGTGCCATTCTGAGTAGAACCTGTACTGATCTCTAGGGAATTTTATGACCTTGAACAAGTCCTTTAACTCTTAACCACTCAATTTTTTATCTGCAAAATGAATAGGTTCTATATTTTGGAACATACAATCACATGCAATAGATTCTATGGTTAAAGAATATGAAAAATTGTGTACAAGGGAGATGGTCTCAAGGAAAGAAGCATCAAGACATTCTCCCTCAATTTGTCAACGGTGTTTACAATCTCTTGATTTTGCCATTGGTTGGAATAACACATGCTAAGAAGGCTTAGAAATGGGTGAGCACAATTACATATCCAAATGCGAGATAAAGAAATTTTGAGTTCTGAGTTTTGTTTGGATAGATTCAGATACAAAAAAACCTACAGCCACATACTTTTTTACAAGGGAACAATTCAAGAATGTCGCTTGTTATGATCTGTGAAGTAGTTTGATTTATAGATTAGAAAAATTTTCTGGAGTTGACATGAAGAAAGTAAATGACGCCTCACTTCATAGGTTCGGTTCTCAAGCTGGAAGACAGAATGCTTTACGGATGAAATCTCAGGATATTATAATGTGAGTAGAGAGGTTATACTTGAGAAACAAGCACATTTTTCTACAGAGAAATTTCCCAGATTTTTGGGAAAAATTTGGCATTTTCCCAGTGTCCTTGACACCTCTGCCACTTGTCTGAAGAGGACACAGGTGTGTACCCTTTCTCTATCAGTAAAAGTTTATTCTTTGCTTTTATGAATATGCATCCTAGGTTCTGAGGTACAATGATGAACATGGGAAAACACTCACCCTATGGGCGCTCTTTCCCTTACTTTTTTTCCTAGCCCCTAGACCATATGAGCATTTGGCTGCCAGAGGAGTTGATCTATCCATGCATATTCAACCCAGAGTCTGTGTTCCTAAAGGAACTCACTGTGCCACTTGGTGGCACCAAAAAGTTGCTCTGAGAACTATGTTCTCTATAAATACAAACTACCACCCCTCCCTCCTCCGCTCTCTCCCCTTCCCCCTTTTCTCAGTAGCAAGAAGATTGCTGCACACACCGCCCTCAGCTCTGCTGTTCTGAACACACTGAGCACTGTAGATGAGCTTGAAATCATCTCCGAGGGGAAACCCAGGACTGGAGAGACCAGCTCTTCCCTACTGATGCATTTGGCCCAATATTATGGGTCCCTAATTAGACCGTGTCTCACTTCCTGCTGTGTGGCCAACAGGGGGGTAAGCTGGCTAAGTGTCTGTGTATCCAAATGTCCCAGGGATGGGAAAGATGTAGGGGTTTTTAGTTTTTTGGGTAGCTAATAGTTTTAGTTTCAGTAGGTTGATGAGGGTGGAGCTGGAGTGACCAGAACCCTGTGAAAAGTCCTGTATAAAGCCAGAGAGAAAGGGAGAAAGAAATGGGATAAAGGTGGGGATGACAGCAAAGATTCAGAAAGGAATATTGCGTGCTTTTAAATTTGAGTTCTGGATTCCTAAATCAAGGTTTGCAGGATTGAAAATGCAAACTGTACTTCTCCAAACCACCTGAGGGCACATAATTGAGAGAAACAATGGTAGAGATAAAAAGGAGAATCATCTCACTGTAGATTGATTAGTTGATGGGATCCACCTTGATGCCTGCTGCAGGAAAGATGGGGAGGGGGTGGCCACAGTGGGTGATTCTGAAAGCACAGCTTTTTTTCTTTACTAAAGTGTCACTGAATCCTAGTCAGAGACTTCCTGATCTCTCATGTCCTTCTTGCATATTTCCCATTTGATGACAAGCCTGTTGGCTATCACACAGTGGCAGTATGAACCACAAGCAAGGGATATCCTATATATCAGCAGCTTGGGCGTGATGGCTGAACATGCTATGAGCTAGTCAGTGCTCACAGTCTAACCTGTACTTAGAACCTTGCTGAGTGAAGTAAAGAATCTGAATGAACTGCTCTTTGAATTGGAGCAGGTGGTGGGTGAGGGAAATTAAAGAGCCTTGTCAAGCACACTTGTGCCTATTTAGACATAATCATGGTACTGTCTCCTCTGAACTGTAAGCTTCAATGGTCAGAAAGCTATGCTGTTCAACATGTTTCTTCATACAGCTTCTCCCTTCAGTTTTTCTCATTTTCTACTGTGGTGTTTCGTTGTCCTACTTTTCTTAAAGATTGAGCTAATCTGTATTATTATTCCTGGTGCTGGCCATTTGAGACAGCTAAAGAAGAATTGCCTTGTATTATATTTGCCCCTCCCTCTAATGGAATATGAGTCAAATTTTTTTGTATATTTTCTTGGTTACACAACAGTATCAACATTTATTTAAGAACTAGGGATATTTAATTATATTACTTATTGTTAGGTGTGCTATGGGTTACTTATTTATCTCATGAAGCATAGACATTTTTCTGTTAATTTAACAGTTGTATCCATATACATTCATATGATTATACACTTATGAATCGGTTGCAATAATTAATGTCCTTTATGGTCGTCAAATCCTGTTTAGAATGATTGTTAACATGGAATTTAAAGATACTACTTCCTGATCTCATCAGGTTAGCACACATTCCATGAACCAGTTTTCTCCTCTAGAAACCTTTTCAGCACTCTGGACAGATCTTTCCAAGGCTACTTGTTTTCTTACTCAGTTTTCTTATATTAATGTTGAAAACATCATTTATGTAACTGCTTACTTTTAGATCAGAGTTGTTCCTAGTGTCTTACATTCCTTTTGTAATTTCTTTAGATATATTAAGAATACTATCTAAATCTCCATGATATCACATGGCAATAGTTCTCTGTGTGCTATATTCAAAAGAATAACTACTTTATTTGTACCTGCATATGCATATATATTTGAGGAAAGACATGGAGTTTTAATAATTAAAATACTTCCCATTACTTCACTTTATTTTCATAGGCTTATATTATCGCTTCATAACACATATTATGACCATGAAGACTAACACCAAGGTGAAAACTGAAAACTTCATAATTACCATTTCCAGGAAACAAAAATTCTGTAGACTTTTGGAGTATCTGAATAACTGTATATAATGTTTTATTTCTATTTTTATTATTCTTTAGTATTTTACATAATGCAATTTTTACTTCAAAGATGCTTTCATTTGTGACTTAAAATTTTAACAAGTTTAATTTTCCTTCAGATTTGAAATTTTTTTAAATTTTAGTAGTATTAGTATATTATTTTAGGGATCTTACGGGTATTTTAGTTAGAATATATAAATTAAAAACCAATAAAGGGTAAAATAAAGCAGATAGAAAATTGCATAAAGGTAATAATGAATGTTCTGTATACTGAATTCTTCAATGACTTTTTTACATATTGTTTGGAGAAAGAAGATCCAAATATTCTTCCACATCTTCCACAGACCTTATGCTGTATTCTTTTTTTTTTTTTTTTTTTTGGTTTTTGGGTCACACCCAGCAGCGCTCAGGGGTTACTCCTGGCTCCATGCTCAGAAATTGCTCCTGGCAGGCACAGGGGACCATATGGGGCACCGGGATTTGAACCGATGACCTTTTGCATGAAAGGCAAACGCCTTACCTCCATGCTATCTCCCGGGCCTCCCTTATGCTGTATTCTTTCAATAACATATAGAGAATAAAATAATCTTAAAATTGTTAACAATACTTTTGATTGATGTTGATGTACAGTTTATATTGGAGTTTGGATCAGTTAAATGTTTCTTGATATGTAGCAAAAATCTTTTATAATTTGCAGATATTTTAAATACCTGGAGAAATGGTAATCCTACTTGTAAAACATCCTTTTGTCATTTTAATAAGTGGATTTTAGAAAGCACAAGTTAGGAAATTCATGAGTAATAAATTGTGGTTTGAAATGCTTAATAAACTAGGAAATAAAATTCTGATTATAAATTTCAACTATTTATAAATGAGATAACTTAAAATTATTTTATATTGAATGCTTAAAATGGGGATAAAAACACATTATTTATTATGAATTCTTTAATTTCTTTTAATTCACAGAAAAGACAAAAAATCTACATTTTTACAGATATAGTCTTGTTTGAATTATTTGAACCTTTGTTTAGAAAGAAAATTGAACAACATTTTTATCCATCTCCATTTCATTAAGCAATTTAATTTAGATATGACTGCCCATCATGACATTTCTTTATGTGGTTTCCACTGAACATAGTATTGTAGAAAATAAAGACCCTAGCATATGATTGCCATATTTAAATCCCAGTTTTATAATTTACTGTGTAACATAGGGCAAATGGCTTAACAATTGTTTTGCCTAGATTTTGAGTGTAGAACCAGGAATGACCACTATGCAATGCTGGATATGACCCAAAAATACATAAAGAAAAGAACACAGTTTTTTTCACTATCAGCATAATTGTTTTATTATTATGAACTAATTATACAAGTATAAATATTTTCATATTTATGTTGAGGATTATAGATATTTATAGCAATTAATTTCATTTAGATCTTTGAATATCAAATGCTTTCTAGGTTTACCATATTCTTGAATTAAACTTATGTTAGAAAAAGAGTTGGAATAGTGTTACAAATACAGTCTATTTTTTGTCAAACTACTCAGAGAACTGAAAGGATAGGATTTAATACAAAATAAATATATTTAATAAAGAAGTAATATATTTGCATTTTAAAATAGAAAAGCAAAGACTAAGCCTCTAATGATTTATTTTCACAGTATCTGCATTTTAGGCAACTATTTTAAACTTTCTGTGTTTAAATGCTCAGAAAATATCATGTTTCTTATTAAAATATCTATAATATAAAATAATATAATATATAAAAATATATTTAAATATAATAATACATATTATAATACATATATAATATTTTCAGGTAAATAGCAATTACAGTATTAAAATTAATATTTTAATGTATAAATTTTTTAAGATTGAGAACAGTAAGCAAATAATGTTATGTAACTTAAAAAAAATGAGAGTGCCAGAGTGTAGCACAGTGGTAGGGCATATGCCTTTCACACAGATGACCCAGGACAGACCTTGGTTCAATCCTTGGCATCCCATATGTTCCCCCGAGCCAGGAGTGATTTTTGAGTGAAAACCAGGCTCAAAAACCAAAGAACTTGGGGCCAGTGAGGTGGCACTAGAAGTAAGGTGTCTGCCTTGCAAACGCTAGCCAAGGAAGGACTGCTGTTCGATCCCCCGGCATCCCATATGGTCCCCAAAAACAAGGGACAATTTCTGAGCTCTTAGCCAGTAGTTACCCCTAAGCATCAAATGGGTATGACTCAAAAAACAAAAAAAGAAAAAAAACAAAGAACAACAACAAAAGAGATATTGGAAATATACTGCAATATAAAGTTTAGATTTACTGATTTTATTTTTAACATTATAATGATTTAAATTCTGATTTTGCATGTTATTTTACTGTTTGGTTTTGGGGCCACAACCAGTGGCGCTCAGGGGGTACTCATGGCTCTTTGCTCAGAAATCACTCTTGGAAGACTTGGGGTAACATATGAAATGCCAGGGATCAAACCCAGTTCTGTCTCACATGAAACTCAAATGATCTACCGCTGTACAAACACTTCGGCCCTGATTTTATATTTCATATAGAATTGTCTTAGTAATGACATCAGGGTCTTTCCCTTTATGTGCACTCAGAATTATGCTAATATAATGCAAGGTGATAACATCTTTGATTTTCATAACTTAATCTTTATTTTTTAATTCAAACATAAAGTTAGCCAGAGACATATTGCAGCAGCAAGGACATTTGCAGCAGCTAACCCACATTTGTTTCCTCACACCACATATGGTTCCTCAAGTCCAGATAAAAGTAATTTCTGAATACAGAGCAAACAATAAGCACAGCAAATTGTGACAGAAA